>BGPR01016889.1:0-32862 GCA_013235015.1 Araneus ventricosus | reverse complement strand
CCCAATCTTCGTCTTGTACCCAGGCAATA
The DNA here is from genome assembly GCA_013235015.1 of Araneus ventricosus. Lineage (NCBI taxonomy): Eukaryota > Metazoa > Arthropoda > Arachnida > Araneae > Araneidae > Araneus > Araneus ventricosus. Next base: position 32,833 of record BGPR01016889.1, on the reverse strand, counting down.
ATTAAGCGGTAATTACGCCTCATTTCCAATTGATCAATGGAATATTCTTATGAAGCTTTAAATCTCTCGTTAAGTTAACAATTTCCTTCCCTAATTGCGACATCGATCATTACGCTCTCTGACGAACTCTCTAATTTGCCTGATAAAAATATCGATCAGGAGGGAGAGGGGGCTTACAATTATCAGGTGATCGGAAGTCGTTTGTAACACCTGCTTCAAAATTCAAAAGGGGACACAGAAAGAAAGACAGGGAAGGCGCGAACTTTAAGATAGCTGATGATGGAATTCGTCCAACTTTAAAATTATTGTGATTTATTCTAGCTATTTTTGAAAGTGAAACAGGTGGGTCCTCCTGAACGCCAAATCAGTTTTATTATAATATTTAAGGACTGTTTTTGAAATTACCTTCCGTGCCATTATCTGAGATCAAGATACTTAAAATTGATAAAATTTCAAGAAGAAAGTACAGTTATTTGCAATTGCTTGGATTTTTATGAAACTTCATCATAACTGTAAAACTTAATTAGAATTACCTGATACAAGATATATATATATATATATATTAAAGATACGTTTTGAGATGTAAATAGAATATACCCGAAGATATAATTTTTTTATTTTTTCTGATAGTTATTAAAATACCAATGAGTTTAAATATGAGGAACGTATATCAGGTAATTTCCGAAGATTTGTTAACGTTTCGTTTAGTTTGGTTAGCGACCTGTCTTGACGTCAAACTATTTTGTGATGGACCTATAATTTTGAACAGTGGCCTGAATATGAGAATTAAATCTGAACCCTCATCCTCTCTCCAAAAAATGACACCAGAGGAGGACGATTGACATTCAGAAGCATTAGCATGCGACATACCCAATGCATAGCGGATCTTCCATGGAACAGGGTCTAGAAACCACGACCATTCTGTTCCGAAATCGAGGCACCGTAAAGACACCAGCCCCGTCCAATATATTATTGAATCTTTTATAAAATCCCAGTAAGAAGAAATTCCAGCCCTTATTTTTAAGCAAGTATTGCCTTTTATAAGAATACCTCTATCTGTTAGATTTGTACGATTACGGAATATTTTGACAGATGCATCAGAGCTAATCTTGAAAACATATACCCGATTTGGATACGATGACGTGCTTTAGGAATGAATTTAAGATAAACTTTTCTGCTGCCGTTCTGTTTATAGATGATTTCAATTATGATTCAAAAATTTTATATTTTCTACTATTGTTTGCAATGGTATATTTAACGCGGAAAGAAATCAAATACATGGGGTAATAGGGAACATGTTATGAAATATTGCAAAGCTTGAGATCAACTTAGACCCAATTGTTATAGAGAAGTCTTCAGGTTCCCAAAATAGAACTCGATATTATGTTAAATGATTATACATGTGGATATAGTTTCTTCCTATGCGATGGAAACATTCAGATTTTGCTGATGAAGTTATAAGACCTCGAGGATCCTTTCTTTATAATTTTTTTCTATGTTCGTCTCGTTTTTAATGTTTTTCTGTCCCATTAAATGTTTAAAATGTTAGATCTCGACTTTCTTTAATCATTGAAGTCACATGAAAGCTAGGCCTCAAGCCTACGTACTACATGTTCTCAAGCTTCCAAAAGTAAAACAAATAATTTCTTTTCCAGCGAATGTAGGGAAACGAAATATCCGCACATTTCATTTCCTATCTGAATTCCATATGGCTATTTTACTGAAGCAAATTTTTTTTTGAAAAAAAATTTGAAGAGTTATAATTGCAACCTATCTCTACTTCTTATGCTCTAAGATCGACTTATTATGAGAGCGACAAGTCTTTTCTCTTGAGGTTAAGATGTAAGCTGGACATATAATGGCTAGATGAAAAAGTCGATGCGCTGCTTTCCTTAAAAGTGAGGACCCAGATAGCAATTTTAGTTTGCAGCAGACTTGCACTGCAAATCTGCAAGCTTACAGCAAATTTGTCACGACACGAGTGCAAGTGTGAAACAAATTTGCACTGCAATTGCAAACTTGCTGCAAGTTCATTCGCACAAACGGGAGTACGAACACAACCCGGGATGGAACTCGCGACCTACCGCTTGGTAGCCTGACGTCTACACCACTCGGCCAGCTCGACTACGAGAGGAGAAGATGGATTTCTCTAATACATCGTTCGATTCGATTCGTATACTATTTATTTTAGACTATTTTCTTGATTTCATTAATTTTTTGAGTTGAGAATATGATTTGAAGTCAAAGAGAGAGCGATTTTTGCTAATAACTACGTTTTGCTAGTAGAATAAATTATGAAATTAGAGTTCAAAAGTAATTACTTTAAAATGGGACAAAATTTCTAAGTTATTATTTTTCAACAAACATTGACTGTTTTTTCGGTTTAATTTTGTTTATAAATGTTAAAATTTCAGCATTAAGAAAAAGGCGATATAGTCTTCTTTAAAGTAAAAACTTTTAGTAAAAAGATGGAAAATGTTTCAAAATTTTTTTTATAAAAAAGTTAGTTCTTTTACAAATTATCATTGATTTATTAAATTAATAAAAAGAGGGACGGTCTAGGAGATGCTATTAAAAATCGGATGTTTTTTTTTAAAATAGAGACAAAGATAATTATCTTTTTGTGTTATCTTTGCATCAAGCTTACTTTGCAAATTTGCATTGCAAAGGAGGTGGCGCTATTTGTCACGGTGAACTTGCAGCAGGCTTGCAATTCAAGGAAGGTGGCGCTAGTCGTCATGGCGAATTTGCTACAAGTTCCCTTCAAGTTTGACGCGTCAAATTTGCTATGACAAAGTAATATCAAGTCAAAATCAAACTTGCTGCAATCTTACTATCTGGGGACTATCAGCCTAAATTTATTTTTAAACTATTATATTTTTACGTTACAAAATGTGTGTTTTTTCATACTAAATGAGTATGTCCAGAATTTTACGTCTCATTTATCACTGACTTATGTTGAAATTTGGATTTTTTGCGCAAATTTTTCTATGAGCAGAAAAACTGATGTCATAAAATAAAATTTTTAAGAAATTAACAATTTTTATTGCTCTATGGTGTCACTATCTTTTTAAATAGTTCAACAAAACTGATAATAAGGATGTAAGTTGAACCATTAAATCAGCAAATTTATTAAAAGATTATACCCGAGGTTAAAAATCATTCCGCTTTACGCTTTCATTGTAGTTTCTTACAAATTAACATCGATTTAAAAAAAATTAACAACCAGAACTCTTAAAACAAGAAAGCAATTTGCACTCCGTCCTTTGACTTTGTCCCAAAATAATCAGAGCGATTGCAGTTGGTTTTATACACAGAAGACAATTCTTTATTATAATAAATTATTATTGACTTTATTGTCATTATTATAGGCTTTCAAAACAAACCGCTACCATTACACTGTTTTAAATGAATTCTTCCTTTTTAATATAAACTGCATTGCAGCATTTTTTGGTATTCCTGACCCTAATGATATATGTTCTGTAAAAGACAGCTTATCTTCCATAACTATGTTAACGTAATTTGTTGTCTTTATAAATCTTTCCGATATTTACAGAAAACTGTTCTCAGAGTGATTGTTTTTTGATAATCTAAACCATTTCTCTTTGACTTCAAGGCAAAAATATATCTGACAGAAAATTCATTCTAAATCTTTCATTATTTTCCTTCCAGAGAATGAAAAAAAATCATATATTTAGAAAATGCGATTTCCCTGTCTCCTACGGAAAACAAAAATCCAATTTTCTGATGAAAATGAAAAAGAAGCATTTTATTTCCCCAATGTCTTTCAAAAGCCCAAGACAAATTGATCAACTTAAATCTCGCATACGGGCTCTTACCTGAAATCCCTTAGCACTCTTACAAGTGCAAAGAACAAGTTGAAAACAAGGCAAGAGAAAAAGAAAGATACCTTTGCCTTGAGAAATTCTGACGAAGTTAGATAACCCTGATTTGTTCTTACTCCCTACCATTTAGGTCGTATTTGAGGTACATAATCTTCTTATACAACCCATCAGATAAATATATCGATAAGTTGGTTTTTGTAGTATATTTGAAATAAGCTATTTTTATTGTTAGAAACATTTGAAGTAAGCCAGTTTTGTTAAAGATTTTGAAAAAGTGTTTGCTTCAAACGCTTGATCGTCTTTGAATATTTGCGAGAACAATTATAGGCTGGTTACGATTAAAGTATCTCTCTTCAGAGTATTATAGAAAAATAGGCAGCTGTCTTAAGACAGCTAAATCTCGATGGTAGCATTTTTAAAACATATTGAAATGAATAGCTGAAAATATGAAAGAAAAAAATTTAATAACTTATTATTTAATTATTTTCTATAAGTTACTTTACATACATTGATCTAATTGACATATGGGAGTTTGCGATAGTTGTATCTATTGAGCTCCTATACCACTTCTAATTCGCAGCATATATGGGAGCAGTTATGTAAAAAAGGAAGAAACTCTAAAACAACACTTTGATAATATATCTGTTTTCGCAAAACAATACAGAAAAAAATGCTAACGTTCCTTTTCCCCAAGAAAAATAATCGCATTCTTAGTAGTCTATCGTTTAATAGATTGCAGTTGATTTTGTGTGATAAAGTTTATGATGTTAGGTATAGTTTTCGATTGTTAATTTGTATCAATATGTGAATTAGTTGGTAAAATTTAGCAACGAATCCGAAACCTGTGTCAAATCACTGACAAAGATGGATCTTTGCTTAAACACTTAAACAATCTCATTAATTTATTTTGTGTGTCAGATTTATTTCAGAACATTATCAACAACCCATTTTGTACACTGCTGACCTCACAAAAAATAATGCTGATATGCCAGTCGTGAGAAAATAACCACGCTTATAAATAGTGGGATAATTCTTAAGAACAATTTACCACCCTCATAAGGTGAAAAACTAACATACTAAGCAATATTAGTCACGCCTGATTCTTGTGCGTGTACCGTGACTAAACAGGGATCCTAAACGTGCTCAAATAAATTTACATATGAATGCGAAGGTGAATAACTTCTGTACTAAAGAAAGATATGAATTAACAGCGAAAATATCTTAAAAGATATTCTAAGGAATAACGGAGGCAAAGATTTTGGAATTTTTAAACAATGGCTTGTTTATAATGTTTTTAAATATTTCAGGAAAGTTATTCGCCTCTTATATCTCTAGGTAAAACGATTTTGTAAATAGTATGCCTTAAAGTTATTTAAATAAATTCCTAACATAAAAGATGTCGCTTTAATGAATATTTGATTATTGGTTTAAGATACGTAATGAATTTATGAGCTGGAGAATGTTAAATATAAGCCATGTATTCTTCCCGAAGAAGACTATGTAAAGCTATTTTCTATTCTATGTAAGTAAACCTTTCTATACCATATTCTGATATAGATGAATATCCAACTTTTATACTTCTTCCAAATACGCCTCTCTCAATTTTTCAAAAGCTTTCAGGCAATCCTGTCCTAACATTATATTTCCTTCGGACAGATATACCATACATTTCCCAAACGCTTCAAAAAATAAGTAAATAAATCTCAAAATATTGTGAAGTTCTTTTATAGATAAAAATGAACACGAATAACAAGAAAAACCCCAAAATACTATATTTTTTATACACAAAACCTTCAGAAATACAAGACAGACACATTCTTAAATATAAATGATACCCCTACTGGAAAATCCCTGCAGGGATTTTTTCACCCTGAAAGGGATTTTCTCTTCATTCGAGGATGCTGTCATCGGAACATGGCAATCCTGGAGTCAGAAAAGGCTAATAGAAGGCAGAAGGACCCGCCTGCCAACAGGAGGCAGGACCCCAAAGGGACCCGTTGGCGCTTTGGAGAACTTTTTTTATCAAAGTCTAGGGGATCATAATGGACAAGAGAGAAATAGAGGGCATCTACTAGGACTAAGACTTTCCAGAGGGCTTGTCGCCAAGAAAATAAAAATAGTTCACATTTATTCTTCAGTACAATTTTCTGTAAAAGTCAATGTTTTAATATACATAATTAAAATTATTCAGCTGTAGTTTATTTTTTTATATACATTATGCCAACTATAAACTATATTTAAATATAATATACTTTAGATATTTAAACAGCTTCTCAAAAACAATGAAGGCTTTAAATATATGTTTATTTGATTCAATTTAAGATAACAGAGGACGAATTAAAAAAAGTAGGTTATAAAAGTTTGATTTATGGAATGATTAATGAGGTATATATGATTGGACATTTAATATTTATTCGGAAAGCAGATCTCACAAAGCTTTGCCGAAATCTGTGTTATTAACCAGTTTTCACTGATGCGAAAGTAATATTCAGTTCAGAAAAACAGTTTTTAAAGAACATGAGTGAATTTCTTCCTAGTAATAAAAAGAAATTAAGTAACGGTAACAAAGACATAATGCTGTACAGAACTTAACTGTTGAACTCTGCCTTTTCTTCTATTCTTTCATTTTTGTATTCAAATATATTTTACCTGTTCGAAATATTTTTGTATGAATCCATGTTGCTTTCTTTGACGTGTTCTAATGTCACAGATATAGCCACAAATAGTAAGCATGATTACGATTTATACACTGAATCAGTGAAATCAACTTTTTATTGGTTTCCTTCTAAAATATGTACAGTAAGAATCCAATCCTAACATACATTCATGATTGTGTTTTTCATTTTTGACGTAGACTTACGTCTCTTCAAAGTGGTCAAATGGTGTATCGGGAAAGGAAAAAATTATGACTCTCTTCGTGGTATTTTAAACGCTTATAGATCCGCAACCAAATAACATAGAGAGTTTGTTTTAGTTTCACTTGACAGAGAAAAGTTGACATTAAAGATAACAAAAAGAATTTTAGAATTTGGAATTACGGTTTAGTCACAGTCGAACTGCAAAGTTGGTTAAAATCACTAAAAATTATGATGACGTCACAGTGATCGATGCGCGCGCACGCAGACTAAGGCATTTCAGTCATCGATCTGAAGTTCACGTGAAATATTGCTCAAGAATTGTTGAATTACGTCAAATTTCGTGGTAAAGTTACACGCTTATAGCTCCTCAACCAAACAACATGGAGAGTTGGTTTTAGTTTCATTTAACAAAGGAAGGTAGGCATTGAAGATTTCAAAAATAAATTTATAATTTGTAGTTAATGTTTAGTCACAGTCGAGTTGCAAAGTTGGTGAAAATCACGAAGAGTTTTACCTAGATAGACTCACAGTCACACTAGACTAATAGTCACTATAGACTATAGAGTTAATAGTCACATAGAGCTAGTTTAGTCACAAAAAGTCACAGTTGAGTAAGGTACGTAAGTCTACGCCCTTCAATCCCAGCGGTCGTTTAACAGAGGCAGTCTCCCATCAACCCGCGATGGCCTAGTGGTAAGGTCTCGGCTATGGAGCCGGAGGGTTCCAGGTTCGAGATCCGATTCCACTGAAGATACGCAGTGTATGGGGCTTGTTGCACACTAAATCATACGTAGTAGCAAAACGTCCTCCCGTTGGCGTGGCGTGGAAGTTTGAAGAGGGGAGTACCAGCTCAGGTGTCGTCCTCGTCTTCTGACCGGAGTTCAAAATTAGAATAAATTAGTGTTGCTTCAAACCGAGACGTTAATATAACTAAAACTAAGACAACCTTCCGTCGACTGTTTTCAGTCTACATTGAATGCTCCAATAATATACAATCCGTGTATTAATAACGTTTCAGGTAATGATCAGCTAATCAGTTATCACAAATTGTATTCAAAAAGCTTAAACGGGCTAATTTTCAAACGCAGTTATACAAACATGGCCGTAAATAAATAATTTAATAAAAATTTCATCGTCATCGCTATTATTTAATATATTTTCGACAACACTTTTAAGTAACTTCAGGCATTCTATATAATCTAAAAAATGATATTTATCTATAAGGATTATGACGATTTAAAAGCTGTATTCGGTTTTTTTTCTCCTGGCAATTAAGAATGATTCACATCTTTTTTATCAGCAATATTTTATTAGTCACAGTTAATGTATATATATCTGAACTCACCTTATTTAGTATAAAGTCTGTGTTCTATTTTAAGCGAACATATTATACGCTATAGCATCCGCAAAGTTTCCACAGATGTTGTGTTAAACTAGAAAACTATTAAAGTTGCCCCAAAAATATGAGTTATATACATTTCTAAGGGTTTTATTGGCTTTAAAAAGGCTGTAAATACGTTCGATATATGACTAAACAAAGTGAAAATTAAAATTAAAAGGTACAGTAATATTATTTACATTTCATGATGATAAAAATTGTTACTTGAGTTAATTTCATGAAAATGCAACACCTAGACACAAAATGAATGTTTCTAGATATATTATGATAATGATAAAATATACACCTATTTATTATGAACACGAATTTGGCTCAGAATGGAGCATACACAATTCATAAATAAAAGCCAATATTTATTATTCATGTCTTAATCCTAATTTGTTTATCTGTAGCTACCAAATGACATATTTCTAATGCTTATATAGCTGAGTTTGCTTTGTATTCTGGGAAAATTTAACCTTCGTAGAAATATTAGCAAAGTGGTAGTAAAAGATACAAAAATATAGATATTTGTTAAAATTTTATATAATTTCTTTATCTCCTTACTCGAACTAAGCCAGCCTTATTTTTTGCATTCCAAAATATTTTCTAATTATGCAGCGACCAGACTGTTTCTAATTTTTAAAAGATGCGCAAGCTTGAACTTGATATGCATAGCATTTGATTCAATTTGTAGGGATAACAATTTTGAACTTTTTATTGCCTTTATACATTTGTCGGTTGCTTAATGAATATTGAAGGTAAATAGCAACGTTTTTAATACTTCAAAAAGCAGTCTAATGCAGCACAGAATTTCCATGAGTCTTAAAAAAAACTAAAACTTTTTTTAAATATATGATGAGCCACCGTATTTTAATTAATCGATAATAGTTCCTTTAAAAAAAGGCTGTACAAATATTTGAGCTCTTGGCTTTTTTCACATACATGATCTCTTTGAAGATTTGCTTAAAAGGAGCAAATAATTTTAAAAGAAGTTCAGGTCCACTGTGTACTATTTGGGTCTTTTATTGAAGTGTTAAAACAAGATCAGCAATGCAGGAAACCACTTAATATCGATTAAGAATCAGAAGAGGTAGTTTTATATAAAAAGAAGACTACAGCGTTAATAAAAAAAGAAATATTTACTTTAGTGTAGTTGTGAAAGACTAGTTTTATTCTCCTCCATGTTAAACTTATTTCCCAAATACTTATCTAGGAGAACAACTTTTCCATTTTACTTTCTCGTAGACGAAGTATGCAAAGAGAAAGTATTGTAATCGTCAAAAAATTCGAACTCTAGATTTTGATGGATCTCTACAGAATAGAACAGAACACCACTTCTATAGCCTGCGACTATAAAATTTTATTTATTTAACTAGTGTAGAAGACATGAAGTGGAAGAGACATCGGGAGACGCTCCTTAACTGTCTAGCAAATAATGGCGGAGGGAGAGGGATAGAAAAGGTTACAAAAATACAAATCTAAAATTCTAGGTTAATAAACAAGAAACATAGAGGAGTATCATATAAAACTATATACAAACAAAAACAGTAAAAGTGAAAATAAAATTTGAAAAAAAAATTGGTATGAAATGCGCAATAACAATAAAAAAGAGAAAAAGAAAAACTAATCAAACAAAGAAGTCCACAAAAACAAACTAAAATGCGACTATTAAAGCACACATGTGTCTGCTCTGTTGATTGTTCCTTCCTCTATAAATTGAAGGTTCTTCTGTGTGGAAGCAGGGAATAGTTCAGGTGCGCTGTGACTAAGACGATGAGGACGCAAAAAATTCCCAATGTCGGCTTGCAGATAATGGAAAAGGCTTGAAGTGAAAGTTGATCATGGGTTTTTTCGAAAGAGCTCTTGAAATTCATTAAGATGGTGTGGCAATACTTTGCTTTTAAGTTTGAGCCTTTGTTGGAAGCGCCGCTCTGGACCAGATTAGCTCATGTCGCTGTGTCGGTTTAGTCATGTGGAAGGATGCAGTCAGAATGCACTCTGTCGCATAATGCCAAGGAGTGCCGTTTGTGCTTCTACATGGGCAATTTGCTGTCGAGGCAAGGTTAAGCCTTTTTAGGTACGAGGGAAATGGGCCGTGTTCTTTGAAAAACAGAATTTCTTCCCTTTTCCAGCAGCATGGATGAGTCGAGACACTTGTCAGGATGCTAAATGTAGACATCCCCGTATCTTCATCTTCCCAGTCTGACTGCCAGTCAAATATGTATATTTCTGACAAATAAAAAGCTTCTGATAATCAAAGTCCTCGGGAAGTTTGTCCGTATGCATGTTGTAACGATGACTCAAAGACGTTTCTGACCCTTCCCAAGAAAATTTGCGGGGAGATGACATTTTTATTAGGAATTATAAACGAGAAAGTCCAAGGGAGACCACTTTCACTTCTTAGATACTGTGACGCTTATAATCATCATTTTTACATAAAATTTGGTCATTACATTTAAAATAAATTTACTTCATTACATAAAATTCGATTTTTAATATAACATGTAAATGTAGGTATTCCTTTGGCATCTATATATTTAAAATAATATGGTAAAACCTTCAGGCAGTTCGCCAGCCCCAACCACTCGACGGATTTCCATAATTATTTCATATGAACATATAGAGAATGTATGGTGGAGAAATGTTTTTCCGATTTCGTTCGAAAATGGGAGTGGTGGGGGCAGACGATCGTTGATGACATATCTAGACGCCATAAGCTTTCATGTGAATTAAAAATTATGGAAATCCGTCGAGTGGTTGGGACTGGCGAACTGTCTGAAGGTTTTACCATATTATTTTAAATATATAGATCCCAACAGTTCGATCAAAATGGCGTGTCGAAAATATTCTAAAATACCTGTTGTATGTGATGGAAACTGTTTATTTAGGGCGATATCATTCTGTATTTATGGATCTGAAGACTTTCATGCCGAAATTCGTGAGAAAGATATACAAAACATTACAACTAGATGGGGTTTATTGAAAGATTTTACGATTTTAAAGGAATCTGTTGTCTACGAAGAATATGAAATCTATTATGGTTTTATGGTCTGTTCCACTGATCTTCATGCTGTATTTAAAACAGAAAAAAGTAGTGGCTGAGATCCTCGAAGCAGCCAGGTGGCAAGGGCAGTCCTCAGCAAAGTGGATGCTGGCCGCCAACCCTCCCGGAGGCCGGCCAGAGCGGCTAGTTACATTATTAAAACTTAAAACACATTTTAAGAATCGCAGTTTCTTTTGTTGTTCTTCATATAAAAATTTTAATTAACTTTTTACAACTGCTAAAACAAAAAATACACCTAGAAGATCATCTTGAATATATGTTTCTCGTAATTACTGAAAAGACAATAAAATTCACCCATTTTCAGCATTTACTCAAATTTTATGCTGTAACATAAAAATTCATAGTTTTCTTTGGGTTTGACAGGCTGAGAAACAATATGTCTAAAATTAATCACGCAACTGTGCTTTCTACTGATTACAAATTCTTTTACATATCTTTAAGTGCATAAATATTAAAAAGATATACAATCTTATTTCTGATTCAGTGTATAAATAAAAAATACAAAATGCCCTAAATGTGTTAACAGTAAACACATTCGAAAGAAATAGACTAAAATGTACAGTTAAATTATTTATCAACATAACATGTTAAACATTGTAACGATTATGCTTTAAAAGATTTTAAGATTGAAACACATTTTTATTCTAGAGTCTTTATTCGTGCATATAATTTGGGACGAGCTAAATTGCAAGATTATCCGCTTAAAAGGTTTGAAGAAATGGTGCAATGAATAATTTATCCTTAACAGAATGTTGCTAAGCATTATGAAATTATTATTTCATCACCGCTTAATTAAGGAAATTAAGACATGTATTTTAAATTTAACAAAGATATTAGTTAAAGCTTATCTGTGTCTTGTAAAACACTCCGATCACAACATGGAAACTTCTTTTAAACAAATATTTATTTCTAAAGTAGATTTTAAGAAAATAATTTTGCAACACAAATATTCGTTTACAAGTTCAGAAATGGATTTGTGTCATTAAGAATTATTATAAGCATCTTATTTGAAGCTTAAAGGCACTAAAGACGTACGTTTTTAAATGTTGAAACTCACAAACATTCTAGTTAAATTTTAGATTACAGGTTAGATAAAATCTCAGACAACATTCTATAACCGGAATTCTGACTAAGACGCTCAACTCATTTCACGCAATTCGAAGAAAACATCACTCTGCTCATTGATGGACCATAACATTACTCAGTCTTGCCTTCCTGCATTAGTAATAAACCTCGTGGGATACATTGGAAATGGAGAGGAAAACTATCAGTAAAGTGATTAGAGATCTTGAAAGATTAGCTCTTTGAAGGGAATAAAAATTTAATGGCTTAGAGAAACGGCTTTTTTGTTCCTATCCGTACGCAGAGGAAAAAAAATTCTGGTACAGCATTTCTACCGTTTATAAGAAAAATTTGACGGTGTGAACAGGACTGCATTATAGTTGGACTGAAGGTTCACAGGAATGTTATAGTTGGACCGAAAGTGCACAGACTAATGTTCTAGTTGGACTTGCGTTAGAACAGGTTTCTGTTAAGAAGAGTATGAATGGCAACAGGTGGAACACACGTGCTTCTCGGGTTCGTTCGGCTAGATGTGATGAGGAGGTGAAGAATGGGTTTGGAGTGATGTCGCCTTCCTTTTTTTTATTCCTGCTTTTACGAGTTGCTACTTAGTGTACGATCCATGTTTTCGTAAGATCGATTGAAGCGATTTGCCATGTGCTTTTAAGGACATATTGTCCCAAAGAATTCTTCATCACAGGTGTTTATACTAAAGTGTAGCATTATGGAGATCTCGGTTTGAGTGAATAGTTTTTCAAGCTTCGTTTCCTCATCCTGATATTAAGCATGCTTTGGTAAGACTTTTTTCTCAACTGCAGTTGAAGCTTCCTTTTTCTCAATATGTTGCAACATTCTTATAGTAACTATTACAGATAAAATAATATTTTTTCCACAAGTGTCACATTTTTATAGTAACTATACACATTTTGCATGCACGTGTTTTAATGGTTTTTATAGATTTTGATGTGTCGAATGTTTGTTCTACTGTCTAAACTCAATCGTGTGCTCTTGCCTTTGGTGTACTAATCATTTATACGATCACAGTGCCATTTTTTATGTATTTATTTTCAGCTATAGGGTTAGGCCCAACTTAATATTTTTAGTCACACCATAACAGACGGGTCTTATATAAAGCACTTTTTGAAATCAGGTATTTTAAAGTTATGAACAATTTTTCAATAATTATTTAATATTCAGTTATCTTAGCGTGTTTCAGCTAAAGTTTAGGCGGCCTTCAGAAAATAAATAGGTGTCATGAACTTCAATAGAATCTCTAAAATCTTCCATAAAAATAGTGAAGAGGAATTTCTGAAAACTACAATGATGAAAGACTTAATGGAATTTCTTAAGTAATTGTGTAACTAAACATTTTAACAAATAAAAACTAATTGTTGACCAGACAATAGGCAAACTTTTTAGAATTTAATATGTTTATTTTATGATTTCTCACTATATTTATCTGATCATAGTTATTTCATCAATTCTTAATTTGCATTTCATTTTAATTTAATTGAATTCAGCATTATGTCTTATCTAAATATATTTTTTTACCTTCACAATTTGCTTGATTGTCATTATAATTTATTCTCACATAATATCTAAATTCTTGAGAATTTCATACTTTCAATTTTCTGAAGATTTTAGAAGGTAGAACGAGATATCGAGCTAATGGTTGTTTTCTGAAAAATAAAATTAAAATTCTTAATAATGTTTTGTTTGGTATATGCTATTTAAGTTATGTAAGTTTTATAATTTTACATTCACTGTGTATATTTTGTATCTATAATTATTCATATACATATATTTTAATAATGAATATTTTTTTCTGATTATTATTTATTCCTAAAATTCGACAGTGTTTTTATCAACAGCCAAATAATTATTACAAAATTGAGCATTGGAGAAAATTTTAAGGGAATTTGAATAGAAAGCACATCATCCACAAATATGAGCTTCTATCTTATAATTTTCAAAAATGTCGTAAGAATAACATTCATTGCAAAGAATTCACTACAAAATCATTGGTTTTCAAGTAATATCATTATTTCATTTCTTATAGTTATTAGTTTAATGTGTGATCCTCATCATTATATAATTTTATGTTCTTTCGCTGCAAATATTTGTAAATGTGCCGGTAATATTTTAACTAACTAGACTTGCTAAAACAGTATTTCAGCTTTATCATGTACTTACTTGAAAAAAAGTAGAATTCAATAATTATATTAACTTAAAAAAACAGACAACCCAAACTAACTGTATGGGAAATAAAAATTTTACAGGGCCAAATACAGTAAGGAATGTAGGAACGCCTATAAGATGTACATTTCATTAAACGTATAAAATCGTATGTGCCAAAATGTAAAAATTTCTTCAACATGTTTATTTATTCTTTGTCAGTTTGAAGGAAAAGGCTCCTTATAGACAGAGAATGAAACACAAATGCATTAAATTTAGAAATAAATAAATCGTCGTTCAACAAGCAACACCGCCTATCTCAATTTTTTTTAATTTCAAAGAGGAAGAATATACTCAATTTTTCGCAGCCAATAACGAATATTTTTGTATTTATTTAACATCTAATATAAATTTTATACCGAACGTCCCTACAAGATCTGAAAAAAATTAAGTCATTTTCGTTATCATTTCGTTATTCGTAGAAATTTTAAAAAATTGAGATGGTGGTGTTGATTGATAAGAGATGAAATAATCTCTAATTATATTGAAACTCATATACTTCATATGCAAGTCTCAAATTATTATTAGAATGGTGAAAAATGGTTTTATTGTTTGTGACACATCGTAATAATTAGAAATATTTAAAAACGATTTGGTAAATTCGTAGACTAAATATTAGACACCTAACTTTATATTTATAACCTCTCTTTTTGTAAATTTTAAAAATAAGGGATTGCACGATTTATGTCATCATTAGTATTTCTTTTCTCCATAAACAAATATCTGCTGAGGAACCAAAATTACTAAAATGCATTTTATTTATTTTAAATGTTCTCTAGTTTTTCTTTATCACAGAGTTATGTTCGAATATCTTTAATTCTAAACTAGAAAACCATTAATGTAATACAATCATCATTATCTATAAACAAATTACTTCTGTAAATGCTGACTCTAGAAGTAAAATTAATGGATATTAATTTCAAACTCGTGTAATTGGATAAAACATTAGGCCACTGAGGATAATGAAATTGCACTGAATATACCGGCGAAATCGCATATCGACCAGCGTACGGTGTGTTTAAATGATATCTCGAACAATTTAATTGATAATTCTGTATACAGGAGGTAATTGTGTTTGTCAGCCTTAGCATTTCACGCCACAAACTCTGTCAGCGCTGGCCTGCATATTCTAATGTGTAGTGTTTTACCACTAAGATTAATTGTCATTCAATGAAAATGGATAATGCATAAGCAAACGGCTTTATTAATGGAATAAATAGTTCAGTGAAATGCGCTTCTAGGTTTTGGGGTTTAGAGGTCTATAATCGCGAACGCAAATTAGCTAAAATATATAAGGTTTGTTAAGAGTAAGGAACGCACAGTTTTTATCTATTCCCATGTAGCATATATTTCCTCGTATTTTCATTTAAAACAAAATAAAAAAATATAGCTTTCTGCAACATCTTTCATTATTTCTTAAGAGTGTAAAATATTGATTCTCAACTTGTGGGAGTTCCATTTCAGAGTACGGTAAAAAAAAATTAAAAGGACTTCGAAATCTTATCAATAAAATCAAAATGAGAAAAGTTAGACTTCCTTAATAAAATAAAATCCCATACTTAGAACCAGGTAAACGCATATGGGGTTTACGAATATATTTTTATATTTGTTTAACCCTCTCATACCGAGCGAGGCGGTCCGGGACGGTCTAGAAATTTTCCCCTAACGACGACGAAGGCCGGTGTGAGGTGATTGGCGTCTTTTGAGGGGAGGGGAGTTTCTGAGATCGCTCAGGAGATAAGCGTGTGAGGTGCTACAATTATCCTTGCCCACCACAGCCCATTTCCTTGCGCCTTAAGGGAAAACTTTGCGCCTTAAGGAAGAAAAATGACTACCCAGGTTGGGAGAGTCCAATTCATGTCTTAGCCTTCCCAAATATCCCGGTTTTAAAGGAACTAGAAGAAAAAGTGGTCTCGGGATTAAAGAGTTAAAACTTAACTATCAGAACAGTCGAGTTTGTTGTTTCCTTGATGCTGGTGGTACGGTCGCAGTTTCTGAACCAGAAATTATGGAGTTCGAGACTAGATTGCACTAAAGGTGTGCTGAACACGCCATTTGGCGCATGTTACATCTGAACGCTGTATACTTAAAGGAATAAAGAATTCTAGGGTCCAATCAAACCCTAGACAGACAGGATAGCTCCGAACGGCATTATATCTGTGAAACAACCACAAAAGCACAAAAGTAGGTGTCACCCCTCCTTTATTATTTGAGTTATAAAAATAATCATTTATTAAATTTTAATAATAATTTTTTAATAAGAAGAAGCATAAGGCACATAAGATTTAATGATATATTTTTTTATAATTATTAAGAGTTTCAAATTCTTTGATTATTAATTCAATATTTCCTAATTATTTTTATTGTTTATACTTGTTTGAAAGTTTATTCTTCCTTATTTATGCAACACTAAAGCAGTTATTAAAATACAAATTTAGTAGGCTCAAATTTTTCAAAGGATTTAAAAATATTTTTTTTCTCTGGCTGTGTATTATAGTATAATTAAAGTAAACACAATTTTTATTACGATAATGTCTGTAGGGTGGATACTACCTATAAGTTGCGTTGTGGATGATATAAAAATCCTTCAAAATGCCCTATAGGGCAGGCTGTAGGATGTAGAGCTACAAACTTTGGCACGTAGTTACTTCTTGGGTAGTAGATGCTTAGGAGAACGTTATTCTTAAAATCTTAATTAAACCTTTATTTCAAAATTAGTCGAAATGTTAATGTTTTTACTCAATACCATCGGAGCACGTCATTGCGCAGAAACCATTTTTTCATCATTTTAAAGTTGAAAATATCAGTTTCTCATTCATACCAATTTTATTTTCTCACATTTTTGTTCTTAAATTCTAATAATTTTTAAAAAATATTTTTAATTGTATTTTACAACAACATTTCATTGTTTTAGTTACTGCGTTTAAGCGCACGCGTGTTTTGAAGATAGTGGAAACATTTATTTGTGTACGCTATCATTGCTATATAATTAAGATGAAAATTTTAAAAAATAGTATAATGCAGACTAAACAAGTCTGCTATATCCCCATGCTTCGATGTTTCGAACTAGAGATTCGAAACTCGAGCGTCGCAAACGTCTTTTTCCGTTTTTCATGTTCAGTTTAAAAGCAGACAGCTCGTATTTATATTTTCTTAAACTATCATGGATAGAGTAGTCTTAAGATTTCAGAGATATAATTAAATATAGAAAAGATCGATTAATTTACATTAAAATATAATTTTTCTAACCTGGTAGCTAAAAGTTCAAAATAATTGGGCGATCAGAGGGTTAAATTTCTTTGGGGAATAAAATTCTCTTGTTCGCGATTCGTTTATCATCTGTTGGAAATGGATCGAAGTTTATTCACCAAAATAATACCTAACTTTTTTTCCCAGCAGTAGGATTAAATTGTTTCTTCATGGAATATCTCTATATCCTACAGAAACAATTTATAAATGACTTGGTATGTTAGAAATATTTAATCGCAGATATCGAAAGTGCTTCTATCGAATCTTTTTATTTAGCAATCCGCAATCAAATTTGTTATTCTCGTTATGTAGAATTTAACAAATAGCAACAAGTTTATTACTACCCAAGAAAACTCAGGTAAGTTTCAGTAGGATGTCTGGCACGTACACATTCTTTTTTGGGGCGATCGATATTCAGTGGGAATTTGTAAGTTGTCTGATTGCATAAAAAATTTTAATTGACTGTCCTAGGAATAGAATCAACATGTTTTTTAGAAGTTCTTTATTCACAGTGATAACTTGCCTGTACCAAGATTCAGATCCTCCTGACTGCAGTCACACAAACTACGACGCTGCGAAAGATCTCACAAGATGAATAACTGAAACTGCTCACCAATTTTTGTATACGGAAAGCAGCATCGCAACACGGACATCAAAGGAGGTTATCAAAGGGAACAAATTTAAAAGAAACATCAGTACATATCAATCCTTTGAAATTGTCCATTATAATTTTAAAAGTTGATATCTCCACAATAAGTTATAATTGAGATCATATTTACAGATCTTCCTAAACATACCATCTGTTTGAACCTGTTCGTCATACATCTTAACATATTATGCTATCCTCACAGTGATAGAGAAAGAGACAGATTGTTTTAAAGGAGTGCACATTCACTGAGAACCTCAAAGTCTGCCATCTGTCTTTAATAGGTACATTCATTTTCTCTGATTATAAAATAACGAACTTTGCTTGAAAATGTATAAAAAAGCAAGCAAAGTTAGGTTTTTTGAAGAAATATAATAATATATTCGCCTATTGAATTAATATTTCAAAAATTTTACAAAGCAATTATTTGAACATGTGTATAATGTTAATTTATATTACTAAATGAAAATCTAAATATAAAATTGTTAGGTCCAATAATACCTTTATTTTATCAAATTCTATTTTTTAAATTCCTTTATGAAATTATAAATATATTTATGAAATTAAAATTATTGAACTTTTGGGTTGGCTCTTGGAACAAGACTATCAACTGAGATAAATATTTAAAATAAGAACACTATTTTCAAGTATGGGCTAAAATCTGACCAAGTGGCATGACAACCATACTTACAGAGATCATATTTGAAAGTTAGTTTTAAATTTAACAAAAAAGGCATGTGCAATCTTCAGACAGATTGAATAATTTTTAAGCATAGAAATTTTATATTTTAAAAGTTACGAAAACGAAGTCCCAAGGAAATATTTTAAAATTCTAAATTCGTATCTTGAACAAGAAATAAAATGTTGTATTCGAATATTTTATTCCCATACGGAAAGTTTTATCTATCAAAAATAAATAGGTATCTTGAGACCTGTAAAATTATGTACGGAAGCTTAACGCAAAGGCAAATTAAGGTGTTATTCAGGAAGTTTATTGTAAATAAATATTTTGCAAATGGGCAACAGTATAGGCATTAAAATACTATTTTAACAGAAATAAAAGTTTATCTCTAAAGAATCCCATTTTATTTCAGAACTAATTCTTTGTATAAAATCGAAATGTTCGCTTAGTTTCAGTTGTCATTCTAATGAATAAAAAATTATGCATTTGTAAATGAGTTTCATTTTATCTGCTAGCATGGATATTCATTTTTACGGAATGATAAATCGTGTTTGAGTTTAATATTTGCACATCTAGTTTAAAAATGTTCCCCTTTTTTTAACGTAGTAGTTTGTTCGGTTTTCGGAATTTATTTGAAAGTAGAGAAATATATTACGACAGTTTCATAAGGTAGAGTCAAAGAAGTTAAATATTATCTCTATTTATTCTAAGCATATATTACTTGATTTTCTGCAAAATTAACTAAGCACGATTTATAAAAATCAGAAAGTATTGACAAATATGCAAGAAGGAATGACATTCCTACTTCTTTAATTTTTGAATCTCCCATGCATTTTATTGCACGTCAGTTTTCTTTATAATCTTTGGGTTTTATCGTAGAAAAATTGCTGAATACCATTAAGACCAGTTTTTAGAAGATGTATTTGTGAAAGCTCTAATTTGAATGTTTATAAAAGTCCTTAAATAAATTTGAAATAATTTTTTTAAAAATACAGGTATTTTATGTAAACACATACGCATGAAGTAAATATAGCTCTCAACAGCAAATTAAAAAAAATTTGAAGGAAAAACTTTTTTGAATAAATTGATATTTCAATTAAAATGAGAGAGATCTTCTTAAATATTAACATGTAACATATTATTGTGTAAGTGAAATAAATACATTATTTGTATCGTCACAGCATTAAAATTGATTCATATATACAGTATAACACACAACTACTTCCAAAACATTTAAAATTTACATTATTTTTAAAAAATGTCTTTTAGTGCTTCACATTTTAGCAATATAGAACACGAGAATGTATTTTATCAGACAGTGTATTTGTTTTCAAAATCGGAGTGCACTTAGTTGAAATCAGAAAAAATATTTTAAAATTATTGTTATTATTGAAATATTTTATTGTTTTATAAATTCTAAAATAAGAACACAAGAATTTTTAAGGGATTATAAAAAAGAAAAATCCTTATGTAATCAATATAGAAAAATATATTTTTAGTTTGTCTTCTTTTCACAGAAAATTTTATGGATAAGACATATAATTACATTTTTTACAAAGATAGGATAGGATCTTTCAAAACAGCATAATTTTAATAAAACACTCTTCGGACCAAATCAGTTTTACAGATTTCTACTGATACATTACTATCTCTGAACTTCGAAAGTTTCGAAACTTTCAAAGAGACAGACAAAAACATGCCGCTGATAACGACTCTCATTTTCAAGAATCTCAAACAAAATATTTTAACACTCCATCCTCGTATACAAAAAGCCACATCATTCATTTTCCCCATCATTTAGCTTTCACCCAAGAAACAAACCAACCATTATCAAATCAAGCGACTCTCTGAAACAAATCTGCGAAGTATGTTCCCATTCCCGAAAATTGCCTGCTGACACCCACTTGTGGCTCCTACCTGCCGCCGCGCAAGGGACGGTTACGCAACAACCCCTGGGGACAGTTAGAAAGTAAAATTTGTCCAAACTTACCCACTTTGATGACAGATGGTAGTGCAAAACCAGGTAAAACCAGCACCAAGAGCACTAAGAGCGAATGGGTCCACCGCAGGTGCTCGACCATAGCTGATAGTCCCGTCCTGGTAGGATCATGAAAACAACATCTCCTCAGCCTAGGTGAGAACTCCAGGACATGACTGGTCGGGCGTCATGCCATCGTGTTCGTCTGTTTCCATGGCTACAGCGTTTGCCGATCCTACCCCGATGTTGCGCGAATAGCGCCTCTATCGGCGGATGGGATCGTCTTCAACAAAGAAGGGGGTTGCAGGGTAGTTAATGAAATCCGCTCTTGTTCTGAAAGTTTGTGAAAAATAATTTATTGGACGGTTGGATACCTGTAGATGCACGGTATAATCAGTCTCGAACAGATAATGTTGGTCATTGGTTGATGACTATTATAATTAGACTAGAAAATCACCCGTCATGGTATGACGGGTGCAAATTGCCTCTTCATTCGAGAGGTTTCCCGTCAAATTTAAATTAATGAAAACAAAGCACTTCTCTGCTTGTCAAACGTTTCCGAAAAATATTATCAAATTATATCATCACGATTGCAATAAATAATGAGATGCATCGTGGCGCCCAAACTATATCACGCGCATGATATACCACTGACGTGATTTATTACTTTCTATTAAGAAACGAAAATTAATTTGTAATATATTATAAACATAAATCAGAATTTCTCGGGAACTATTGATCATAGAGAGATAAATTTTATGTCAATCGATAGCAAATTTTATTTCACTATTTTAGAGCTATTAAATTTGAAATTAGAACGACAATTACTTTTTAAATTTAAAATTACTGAAATTTACGTGTTCTAGCAATGAAATAATGCTGTTTGACGACTCGCATTGCTATGGCGCGAATTTTAATGTTGGTGACGTCAGAGCGTTACCGGATCAGTGAGAGACAGATCTGGGCTATTATATTAGTAATATTGGTATAGAATTAAAATTTCTAATTATTTCCATGCCACAGAAGATGGAATCAGGTAATATCATAATCGGATAAAGATGTCTAAGATTTATAATATTCGAGATTGCGTCATTCATAAATGTCAATTCGAAAATGTAGGATTGCTCTCACTGATTCAGAAAATTATCTAAAAGGTTTCAGAGAATGACAAAGTGTATTTTTTAAATGTTTACTCAATTGTTTAAAGAATAAGAAATAGATAAACATCCTGTTATGTTGCTATGTGTTTCAAAATCGTTGATCTTTATATTTATTTTTTTTCAAGGATGTCCAATGCAAAAATGTAGTCACTGCTTTAAGTTTCTATTTCTATATGAAATTAATATTTCTGTGATTAATATATGCATGTTCTAGAATTAGTATGGAATTTTACGAAACATTAATAATGCATGCGAGAAATAAACAATTTAAAAAACTCACCAGAATATATCAGCGGTTATAAATGTTAGTTTTATGAGATATTTTATATAAGAAATAATATAGGTATGTAGTATATCGAGCACGTTTATTCCAAAACGTAATTGGCAAATAGCCTCACAGGTTTTACGAGACGAAAAAACACATATATACTTTGAAAAGACTGTATTAGTATGTTAGCTCATTTTCTTATTGGAAAATTTTTAATAAAATTTAAATATAAAAAATGAACAGAATACCACCTGTTTTGAAGTCGCATGTTTCAGTAGATGTGATAATTTTTACAAAATATCTTTAAGGCATTATTTATCAAATACACCTATTCTTTATGTTTCATCTCTAAATTGATGTTATATTTATTTTATTCTAGTTGAGCAATTGACGTGCTTAAAAATATTATGAAATTTAAATTTGTTTCAGTTTTAAGTATGTGGTGTGATACGCTTTTTTAAACATATGTGGCAAATAAACAACTTAAATTTAAAGGCACTGATAATTAGTAGAGCAATGAACTGTATAAATGACACAATTTTATTCATAGTTAGGATTGGAAACCTGCCGAGTTTGAAAATTTGTTAGTTCAGTCGATGAAAACTGAGATCATATGCAATAAGCAAAGTTTCGGAGGATAAGAAATATTTCCACATTTACACGGGATAGGATCTAACACAAGTGTTATAAGGGTAATTAAAATTATTTAATAACATTTGACAGAAAATACAAAAGAGAATTAAGAAGCATACTTCCGATCAATTTTACACATAATCACCTAATCTATTGAGGAATTTATCTGAACGCAAGACCGACTTGTTTAACCCAGCTTGGTAGAAACTACCCTGCCTATAGAGCCCGTTCTCAGATCACTGTCTGAAGAGAACCTTGTTCCAGATAAGTGTTCCTTCAATTTCGGGAAAGGAAATAGTCACTGGGTCATCGTGAAGCCATCCGAAGGCACCACCCTGGCACGTTGAGTGATTGTGTCATCCCCTTTCATGATAAAACCCATAGTGCTCTCAAAACTCAAGAATTGCTGCAAAAGTTCAAGTGGGAAGTCTTGAGTTAGCCCCATACAGCCCAGATTCGACACCCAATCTGGGCTCAAACACTTATCTGGAACAAGGATCTCTTCAGATAATGATGTGAAAACAGTTGCCGAGAACTGGCTCACTGGGCAGAGACGTCATTTCTACCAAGACGGGTTAAACAAGTTGGTCCTGCGTTCAGATAAATGCCTAAATATATTTGGTGATTATGTGGAAAAGTGATCGGCAAGTATACCTCTTAGGGTTAAGGTTGCTTAAGTCGTTCCCTTAAGGAAAAAAGTCTACAAATTGCAGGTTTTACTAAATGAAGGAGTAAATTTTTCATAATTGACAACGTCTATGAATATTTCAGCTATTTATTTCAAAAAAGTTCAAAATACATGCACTCTTTCGAAGAAAAGAAACAAATCTTAAAGTAATAACATCGGTACGACTAAGGAAACTGGTTCTTAAGTCGTACCACCTATGTACTAAGTCGTAACTTGGAAGTAAATGAATCAAATACTCCTTGTATTTTTATTCTTTGAGTAAACTATTTGGTTTTAAGTTAATCCTCGGTCAACCCTTTTGGTTTGCCAAATTCATAATGCTTATTTAGCTCTAGAAGGTGACGTCGCTGTTTCAGTTTAGGAATATTATACTTTCGTTGAAGCTCATATCATAATTAATTTTCATAACGCCTCGTCCACATCTTCTTGTCACTAATTATTATCGGTACGTTTTGCCACGTTTCTGGACCCTGCCTAAAAAAGAGAAAAAGCACATTTAACATTGTATATTAAAAAGAACAATATTATCTTTCAGTAACTCATATGTATCTTTAGATGTGCAAGAGATCCTTAAAGTTGTGCACCGACTTAAGCAACGGCAAGTGTAAAGTTTTAAGTAAACATCATAAAAGAATGAATTGAACCAAATTGTCATTAGCGCAAAGAAAGACTGTCTGGTCTGGCAATAATATCAAATGAATACGAAATCGGAATATATACTAATAAACAATGTTAGTAAAAACAGATTTCCCATAATAAATATCAGATTTTAACATGTAATTAACTGTAAATGCTTTATTAAAACGACAATGACCTGTTCATATTTAAAATACAACTTATTGAAATTTAATATTATTTTCTTCCTATTTTATAAGTTTTAAGAAGCTGTTAATTATTTTTATATAAAATTTCTTCCGCCATTTTATATTCGAAAACGCATGCGAACATGTAAGTACGTATTGATAAGAGGCACATAAATTTTTCTTTGTGTACAAAACATGGTACATTTGGACCAACCTTAATTGTGAATACTTCTCAAAGATTACTTCAGTGACACACTTTTAGATAGTTTTATCAGCATTTGCTAAGAATTTGTTATGCTCTTTTTTTACATATATTGATTTGCTAACAAATTTGACAAGGAATCAAAGACTGGTTAATTTTTAGGATTTTTCAATTGTAAAAACTTTCAGTAATTCCTCAATACCGAGAACACGAAGGAGGATATTTTTCCCAAAAATTTGCTTTCAAACAAGACAGTGAATTTACATTCCCCAGAAGTACTTAGAAAATATGGAAACTAAAATTTATGGATCAAAACCGAAATGGTTTAAATCAGACCAAAGCAAATATATATAAAGAAAACTTTTAGTCGGAATATAGTCCAAAAATAAGCTGTCAAAGCATTATTTTAAATATTTATTCATGTCTGGATACAGAGTGTATGTTTTTATTCATGGGTGGAAAGCTTATTTATGGCCCGATAAAATATTCAATATCATTCCCTACCGTATGGCTATCAATTTCGATAAGATGACATTTAGTACCTCACATAATTTTTCAGAATTCTTCTTCAATCTTGATTATAATCATTTATGTCAGATTGCGCTATCGATTCCTAGTTTTATAACATCATGTATAGGATCAAATGCCAAAATCTTAAATATTTCCATTGAATGTATGTTTGGCAATTGCATCACTCTAAAAAAAATAAATAATTCGCATAATCTGCACTTAGAATATAAATAATTTAGCCTTCTATAAGTTCAGGCCAAACGAAGTATCTGCGAACAATAATATAGCGTTGAAAATCTAAATATTAAAAACCGCAAAGTATCATAACCGCGATTAATCAATCACTTTGTTTAATGTGATACATAAAATTTAAAAAAATCTACATAATCTATCTAACATATGCAACAGAAGTTAGATTAAATTCTTAAAAATTTAATGGAGATTCGAACAAATTCGATACATCGTATCATGTTTTGGCTTGATTCGTGTATATTTTTTATTTTTAAAATTCACTCTTAATTATACTGTAGCCATAACTTGAATGCAATAGAAAAATGTTTTTAATAGCGTTTCAAATCACATGTGTAAAAATGTAGTGGCTAAAACACTAAAAAGTATTGCTGTAAAATATATTTAAAATTTTTTTATTAAAATCAGAGAAAAAGTCCGGTGATAAAATTGGTATCACTAAAAAGCAATTTTTTTAAATTTTAAAGTTGTTTAAAATTAACTTTCGTGTATTAATATGCTCCGAAATTATTCAGGAAGCCCTTTTCACTAATTTTTCATTAAAATTCTAGCTAAAATTTTTCAAAACCCTTTCTTAGTAAGCACCTATTACCAAAAAAAGTAACTACACACCAAATTTCGTAGATAGAGGTCCAACGGTCTGGCCTGTGGATCGTTTTGAACGATTTTTCCATCCTGCATGCATATTCTGCATAACACAATTACAGATAGTGTTCAGTCAATAAAGTCGGCGATGTTAGAAATGCAAATGTTTATTAAAAACTCAATATATTAAATATAAAAAACAACCTTCACCACTATATAGATATCTTCACTTGAACCGAATCACCGCTGGGGCGAGTGATTACAACATGACCATTCCGCAAGGGCGGATAGTAGGTATATTAATCCACTGTATGAGATGAGCACACTGCAAGAGCAGATGGTTATATATACAGGGTGTTTCAAAAATATCTGACAGAAATGAAAGGGTTGGTCAGGCATACAGAAACAAGTCATTTTCACAGTAGAACATGGGGTCAGAAATGCAAAGGGGATTCGCTACAGGGGGATCTTTGTAAGTGAATTGAGTAAAAGAAAAGGGCACACCAGATGAAATGTACAACGCAGATTGAATTGAATACAAATTTACAATAGCACAACAGAAAATTGTCATGAATAACAACATGAGAAGTGCGTATCGCTTTAGACGGCTCCTTTGAACATTTACTTTAAGTATTCCAAAGATTTGTTGTTGATACCGCGTCCCACTTGCCATTATCGTATCTTCCATGCCGCATACGACTTGTAATGTTGGGTAGCATAACAACTAGCTTGTTATTGTGAATTTGCAATAACAGCCAAACTACTGTAAATTTCCATTCCATTTCATCTGCGTTATACATATCTTCCTTTTCCTTCACTTAAAGCACTGACAAAGAGCCCCTGTAGCGACACCTCTTTATATTTCCGGCCCCATATTCTTTGCGAAAATGGTTTGTTTCTGTACTGTTGGACGAAACTTCAATTTCTGTTCTTCACATCTGCATAATGTTCGATTTATCTGCTTTTCTTGAAGAAGATTTGAACCTCTGTTCTTGATTTGTTATGACGTCATTCCAAAGATGAGAATGTCTAATTATTTCATAAGTATATATAGCAGAATTGGAGTGATGTATTATGATGAATTATCATAATGATTATGTATGTATTATTATATGTTTTCTTTATGGACTCGAGTTGAGTTCACTTATCAGTTTTAAATGTTTTTAATAAAATTAATTAGTCTTCTCAAAATTGTGGTTCCTCATCGTAAAAACTGCTGCCACACTCTGCACCAGCATCATGCATGCCTAACCTACCCTTTCATTTTTGCCAGATATTTTTGAAATACCCTGTATAGTTCAAAAGGTTGACCACCGCTAGGACGAGTTGCTGCTGTATAATTGGATTGTTTTAATCCTTGCTGAAGGTGAGTGGGGTCTGTTTCCACTCAGATCTTTTCTCATAATGGTTAATTTTTTGATTGAGTTGTAGGTGGCGCTTCAAGTGCGAGTTACCTAACAGATAGTAAAGCCCATAAATATTACAGATCCAGTCTATACACATCATTATCTTAATTATCATCTGCACACAGTGAAGTTAGGTTAATCAAAATTGAGTTGCATTTCCAAATTATCATTCGCATTTTGAAACTATCGGTCTCTAAAAATGAAAATGTTCCAAAGAATTATATATGTTACCCGCAAAGTTTGAAATCCGGCATTCTATATAATGCCTAAAACTAGCCGGCAATGTATGAAACGATTTATATTTCACACATTTCCTATGCATTCTATAGAATGCCAAATGACAAACCGGCAAAGTATGAAATAAATCGCCGATTTGATTATATAAGAAATAAGGTTAAATGCAATTCAAAATTAAATTATTTGCTTCCTTGATATAATAAGTAGATTCACAATTTATTTTGTTTTCTTTAATAAGAAAGGCATAAACTTGGATACGAAAACTTTCATTTTGCTTTACGAATTTTGAATAAAAGATTTTTTAATGGTACTCTTTTATTATTTTTTCTAAATAACATTTGTATTTTTGAGGAATGCACGCCTTTTAAATAATAGCCTTATTATGAACTTTTTTCCATACTTTCCCTAAATAGCATTTGTCATTCTATAGAATGCCGGCATTTCACACATTGCCGGTAACATACATACTTAACTGGATACAAAAGTAGTTAAGATATACTTGACAACAACTCAGATCTATTTTCTCAGAAGTTCAATGAAAACTACTTAACAAACACTATATGTTCCCCTAAAAAGTTACCAATTAATTTTAGATTAGCCAGAATTTAAACAAATAATTGTTCATGACAATATAGAATTCTGAGACTCAAAACGAAATTCATATCAACACGTGCTGATTTATATAAAATATTCCATAGCTTTAAACGGTTAATGTGGAGTATACTGTACCGACTTACTTTGTTCCTCTTAAAATCGCCAACACTTTGCCGCCAAGAACGGCGATGAGAGAACAATTGTTTTGGATGCGTCTAGATGTTTTTAACGAGTGACAAGCGCGCATGCGCACAAATTGATCTTTTCATCGGTGTTTTGCTTATCAGGCTATATTGCGCCACGTTTCGATTGGACTGTTTTGTTCAACTCTTCGATGCAATTGGTCGATAAATTCGAATTTGAATAAAACTTCGTTTGGAATTCTTCGGATGGAATATCGGTTCAGTACCGTGTATGTTATTCTATATGTTTCGTTTTTCAATGAATAAGCGAAGCTACGATTATTCCGCTATGCTGAAAGCGAAGCCGCTGATGCTTTTTCAAGTTAAAAAATTTGCCCGGTACACGCTTTAAATGCCGCAGGCATTGCGTGCGGAAATTCTAGTTCTCGAAATTTTTTTAAAAATCTGGATTCCTAACATTCAACGAAAAAGCGAAGCAACTAGTTTCCTGCTATGCTGAAAGCGAAGCCACTGATGTTTTCTAAGTTAAAAAAAATTTCCCGGTACACACTTGAAATGCCGCTGGCATTGCGTGCTCAATCTCTGGTTTTCAGGTGACGCATGCGCAAAAGAGCAATAAAAAGAGCACTGCACAACCAAAACAATATTTGGCGACGGCATATGAAATTGCGCCAAGACAAATTGGAGAGAAATAAGTCGGTACCGTGCACTCCACATTTACCCTTTAAACTTATTTGACGGAAGGGCTTTATTTAAGACTTCAAAGACCAAATTCCTCTACCCCGATCAGGGTAGTCTGATCATGTCTCAGACAATTATCTTGAGTTATATATGGACCTTTGTTCTATTGTCTGGCCCTGTTTCTAATTAAATAGCTCATTACTAACTCTATTTGTAAGGGCTCATTCTAATGGATTCCAGATGTATTTCAGACATTTTCAGCTGCATCGCTTTGCTCCTAAAATTATTCTGTGCCAGGATATCTTTCCAAGAATTTCGAAATGAAGCCACTTGAATGGTTATGATTGCTTTTGATAGACAACTCACTGTATTATTGAGACATTCATTTAGTCCAAGGAATTCTCAAGAATTATTGCAGTTTAATTAAAACTGAAATGTTGACGACCGTAACTAACGCGTAGTGTAAAATGAAAATTTTACAGAAAATTATGGGGAAGAAAATGGAAGGTAATCTCGATATTTTGTTTTCAGTTATTACTTCTTTAAATCCTTGGAAGGTTAAAACAATGTCCCTTAATGAACAATGAATTTTCCTACTCAGTGATCAAGAAAAATATTAACGATTTATTTAATCACTCATTAAAATTGTTTATAAATGAATTTTAATGACTCAATATCCGTGAAGCGAAGAATTATGGCCAGTTCACAGCGACGCGTTGAAGATCCATGATTGCCGAATTGAGAGTTTTCTGAAGAATCGGAGAAGTTTTCCATAAGCAAGTAACAAACATAATCTGATCTGATTAGTCAGTTCTTTATTCTGCTGTTTTCAGCGATATTTTGTGATTGAATATTTAATCAAAACTATGTTATTCGTAACATTATAATGACCTGTTTTCTTTGTCTGATGTAGAAACTAATACTTAAAATTATGCATATCCTTAAAAGTCAATTTCAGAAGTCATCTATGACTGTAAAGTAAAATCTATTTATTAATGCAATAAAATAGAAAAATGAATTTGCCTGCCATCGCTTAAAACCTTTCCTCCAAGCTCAAACCAAATGTGAACGAGTTTCCCCTGAAAGTCCTCTCGGAAGACAACATATACTGAAGATAAATTCAGACTTCTACCTCAGGAACTGCCGAGGTATTCCAAGATATCTTTGGACAGCCGAAACTACCAGACTTCCCCTTCATTACGAATGCTTCATGCATAAGCTTTGAGTCCGCGGTAGCTTAGTGGTAAAACATCTGCTTAATAGGTTTCAGGTTCGAAACTCCGTACCACTAAAAATCTTCGATGTACACATTTAACTGAATCTGAATTGTGTCGCACATTAAACCTGACGTAGCAGGACAAACGCCCTTGTGACGTGTAGAGACTTCGGGAAGCGTGAATCAACAGCTAGACTAGTATCACTCTAATAATTTTTATTTAAAAGTTACTCGAAATATCTTGATTATTGTGGATTACAAAATAATTAATAATTTATATACAGAATATTATAGACGTGAGTAAAATTACAGGATGGTGTTTGAGACAGCCTCAGCAGGTAAAAATGGCAGTCACTCAGAGCAACGGCTCTACTTAAAATCTATTGAAAGTTCAACAATTCCTCATGAGCATCCGCTCATCTCGAATAAAAACTCGAACAGTTCAGAAACGAGAGCTATGCTCTCCTGAAAAAGTTAAACAGAAGCGTACAGCTTCTTAATGTTGCTTCTCTCAGCTACACAACTGGCCGCACGGGACCCAGTTACTTTTAAAACCGATCCGAAGATCCAGCACTCGAATAACGATGCTATGATCGGAATCCGATCAAGAGTGATCGCCGGTCGAAACTCAACTCTTTCTTTTCTACCCCGCCGCAGCTTAAATCCTCGTTTTCCCAGGAACAAGGTCCGCCCCAACTCATGAGGGTTGGCTGACAATTCGATGATGTCCGCCAATGAGGTCTTCCTTCCACCAGGCGATTGATTTATGTCCAGTGACAGTCTTGGCTATTAGCGGTATGGTCTATGGATAGTCTCGTCTCAGTTCAACTGAGAAAGGACATCCATCACTCCTTCTTAATTGGGAATTCCAAAAAGGTTTTGTGTGCCAAGTGTCACTAGATATGGAGTGAAAAAAAGCTCTTTGTGCGAATACTGCTTTGTGTAGCTTTCCGACAGTCCAGGTGGCTTCTTTGGCGAGGCCGATTTTAACAGCTGTTCTGGAATCTTCACACCCTTCAGCTGGTGTAGGTGCCTCATCGTCTGACTACAGTTCCAAATTACGAGGACCGTCCCCAAATAGTCCTAGTGTTGATTTAACTCTTTAATCCCGAAGCGACTTTTTTTTCTTCTAGCCCCTTTAAAACCGGTTGTTTTTGGAAGGAAGCGACATGAATTGGACTCGCCCAACCTGGGTGGTCATTTACCCCACCACCCATCCTCTGCTATAACCTTCCCTTAAGGCCCACGGATATGGGCTGTGGTTGGCAAGGTTAATTGGACCCCCTATCGCGCTTATCTCCTAAGCGATCTCAAAACC
This sequence comes from Araneus ventricosus, assembly GCA_013235015.1. Lineage (NCBI taxonomy): Eukaryota > Metazoa > Arthropoda > Arachnida > Araneae > Araneidae > Araneus > Araneus ventricosus. The sequence continues at coordinate 1,140 of BGPR01016889.1, read as the reverse complement.
TCACCTCCCTTCAAAAGACGCCAACCGTATCAGACCGACCTTCGTCGGTGTTAAGGGAAATTTTTTAGACCGCCCGGGATTTACTCGCTCAGTGTGAGAAGGTTAAAACATAGAGTAAATGTAAATAAAGTAAATGATAATAGTTCATTTATGAACTTGGCTAGTTACGCTAGACCAAGTAAGATTAGTCACATCATGCGTAAATCAAAATTCTATATGCAGAAAAAGTTTTAAAATTATAAAAGAAAATAATATGTTCTTAATGAAACATAAGTTATAAAATAATTTTAAACATGAATGAAGTATATAATTATATTAAGAATTTAAGATTTGTTTTATACAGTCGGCAGAAAAAATATATGAGCACCGTGACCCCTTCAAAAATTTGTCAGAAATGAAAAACGACTTTTTAAGATGGATGCACAAAGAATTCAAGTCCCTATGAAATAAAAACAAACTCATTCATCACCTTAAAAATACATTTATTTACAAAAAAAATCATTAATACAATCACACGAAATTTACATTTATTTACAAATAAAATATTTACAACAACTAGGGGCGGACACGCAGGTCCAATGGATACGTCACTGAAAATACGTGTTGTTTCCTGGGACCTGCAGTGCAATGCATTCTCAAGTCTAACGGTGAGTCATCTTGCAATTCACCCCCAACAACGGGCAATTCGGATGGAATTGCAATTGTTTCTGAAAAATAATTGTCCGGTGGAGGGGGTACACCAGAAGGCAGAACGACGTTTCTTTGCATGCATGGAATGGGTTCCAGCGCACATGCAAACTCCTCCAAGAGTTTATTAATATCCTCTTGGGGTGGCTCACTGTACAAGACTTCGTTCCACGCATTTTCGGGAAAAATGGGATTTTCCAAAAAGTAAATTTTATCCGTGGCGTTGAGTATGATTTCAGTCGTCGGCAAAGGTTCTTCGGGCACAAATTGTTCATGTACAGTCTTTTGCCTTTTAACCGGCGCCTGCCCAACTCTGTCCTCAGGACGTATCATCTTGGGTCCTTTCGGGCTCGGAGGGGGCAGGTCGTACTCGTCCAGTTTAAAAGACGAGTGCGTCCTGAAATCGGTCAATTCCCTCACACTTTCAAAGTCCATCACGTCCACGGCAAACAT
>BGPR01016888.1:7329-33635 GCA_013235015.1 Araneus ventricosus | reverse complement strand
TTTTTACTTTCGAAATTCATTTTTATGTGTTTTAAATATTATCGTTTAAACCTTCTGTTGATGCAATCACTTGAGGCTGTTGCTTTTTTACGCTTAAAGATGTATTGTCATTGTTTTTGTCTAAATTTGGTGTTTTTTGTCTTTACTTTTTTCTTTCTTTTTGTTTGATTTTAATTTTTGTTTAGTTTATCTAATTACTGCTAATCAAAGTTATGCAAAATGTCACAGTAATACTTTTTTTATTATTTTGTAGTGATTTTATCTAATTCATAAATGTTTTAGAAATTTAAAAAACCCTCCTTTGATAGTACAAAGATCTCTTTTGTAATGTGCTACCATATAAATTCCATGAAAAAATTATGACGAGTTCTCGTACAGCATGATAAACAGTCTGTATTACACATAAAGGGGGTATTTGTGAATTTTGCTTAGATTTTTTTTAAATTTTTTGTTTAGGAAAGGAAAGGCACATACTGTTTATACATGAACAGTGAAGGTGGCTGTGTCAAAAAAAACCCCAGTTTATAAAATAATGATCATACATAAGCATGTTTAAAGATATAAGATTAAACTATTTTTATTTAGCTTTTAATTAAAGATAGTTTTCTATATCAATGTCTGAAACAAGTTAATTAGCACTGATAGTCTTTTTGCAATGAAATAATATTTCAAACTGACTTGCATATCATTTGCAATATGCATATTTACAATTTAGAGACATTTGAATTTTCAAAAATAAGTCTGATATTGCATGTCCCTATAACGCGATTTCCTATTGCACAGAAGGTACTGTTTGTTCAGGAATGGATTCCGAGACTACCACTTTTGGACGATTTTACACCGGAAAGGGGTGTCAGGCAATAAGTCATACGAGTGCAGTTCTGGAGTTTTTTTGTTAGATACACTCAGTAAAATGTAAACATCATCACCCTTCCATTCTTCACTTTCCCTCTATTTTGATGAAAATAACTCCGCCCGGCTCATGTGCAAAAATTTTTACATCTAGATCAGAGGTTCCCAAGCTGTGGTACATGTACCCCTGGGGGTGTGGCGGCCCAGTAGGAGGCACCCCAAAGCAATGTTGTTAATGGTGGTCAATACAAAATATAAGGGATTGAAAAAAGCCAGTAGAATTTTGTTTCCTCAATTGTCAGTATTAGAGTAATAAAACATTTGATACCTTTCATGAATACGGAACTTGTGAAAAGAGAATTCTCGTCTTGTGCGTTTAATTATATATTTATATGCTTAAGCATATTTTAAATTTTTATATTGTGATTTAGTTTGTTTTAGAACAACAATGAATGGTGTCATACAATAAATTCTCACCTCCATTACCCAAACATGAAATGCCATTTTTTTACTCATAAATGGCAGTACAGCCATCACATTTTGTTTCCCATGATGCATGTCATCCACCTTGTTTATTACTACTACAAAAAGTAAATGAACTTTTGGTTTAGAGACAAGTAGACAGATTTTGTTCTTAAGAAACAAGTTTGGTTATTCAGAAATCTCACCTCCGTGACCTTGAAGTTCATTTATATAAAATAATATAAAAATACAATTTTACCTGTTTTAATATGCTTTACATTTGTAGATTGTAATACTATTGCGATACTATTTCAATGCTGTTTCCATTTGATTTGGCATTTAACTAACAAATTATAAATAAATAAAATAAATATATAAATAAAATATGAAATTGAAAGTATATTCTACAGATGTTAAGTTAATTCCAGTACTTTGACTTAAGTCATGTTAATTTACTTTATTAACAAAAACTTCTTTTGAGACTAATCAAGGGGTATGTGAAGTATAAAAGACTGATCAAGGAGTATGTGCGAAATAAAAAAAAAACTAATCAAGGGTACGCGAGAAGAAAAAGGTTAGGAACCACTGATCTGGATAGATGTTATAATTTTTGATGAATTCTTTAAGAATCGTACTTAAATCTTTGTTTCCCTTAGGTTGGTTATAAAGTTATCCGCATGTATTGGAGCATGAAGAAACTTGGCAGGAGGAGTCAGTACTCGTGCACAATAAATGAAGTGAGCGGCAAGCCAGAATTTTGTATTCAGGTGAAAGACGTTGATCAAAAGGAACTGGATTTGAAAGAAAAAAGTGCCAAAGGTATGTTATCTTGCACTTTGAATTGCTGCCCCAATCAAAATAGTTTGCTAATTTAATTCGAACTGGACAATTAATATTTTTGCATATAGGGTTTTACTTGCTATTCATTAATTTTTGTTTGTGGTTGTGTGCGCATTAGATTCAACTATAATTTTTCTCTTCATAATCAAGAGTAAGAGAAAAATACAAAGATACGCAATTATTAAAGAGGCAATTAATGAACATGTTGCTGTTCAAGTTATTCATACTAAGTTTTTTTATTGTTTTGATCGTTTTGGCTCTTTTGAGAATATTTTTATGTGTGGTGATTTTAACTTGTCTATTAACAATAATTTTAATGATTCTTATTGTCTGTGCCCGACTCTTAGGGAATTGTTAAACTTTATTTGAGGGTCCGACGTGATCTTTCTTGTCTTTTATTTTATCATAAGATAATTAATGATGCCATTGATTGCAGTGACATATTGAGCCGTATCACTTTTTCTGTGCCGACTAGAAGTCTGAGGAAGAGTTGGTTATTTGTAAATGTATTTACCAGGTTTAATTACATACGTAATTTTTCTATTTATAAATTTTACAAGATTTTTAATCGGTACTATGATGATCTTGATGTAACTGTTATAAATTGACAAATTAATAAATTGATTGAATTAATTAATGAAACATTAATGAAAATTCATAGTATTATATATTTTTTTTTATGATCTTGATGTGTTTAATATGTCTTATGGTGTTTTTAAGACTGAATGTTTGCGGCTTTTGTGTTCTTGAAGTGTTTTTATTTTGTGTGGTTTTTATAATCGAGTTGTGTTTTTAGTTATTTCTGTGTCTATCTGTTGTTTTTATTAATCTATGTTTTACAGCTATTTTAGTGTTTGTTTCTGTGCACTCTGTAATTGGAGTTTATTCTGTAGTGTGAATTTTCTAAATAAATAAATAAATACTTAGTTATATCATGAAATAACTGATCAATTCAGTTAACGCTTTATATACTGACGGCTTCGTAATATGACTGTTTTCTCTGATGATATTCGCAAGGATATGTAGCATGTAGTTCCAACAGTTAATGGCAGCTGAAGACAGAAATTAAATTTTTTGATTATTAATTAAATTAAATTATTTTATTTAATTAAAAAAATGGCACTCTTTTCTGGAACTATTCTGCAGCAAAAATGTATCTAATGATGCAAAATTAAAATTCAAAAGTTGCTGGTAAATTAATTTGGTATATAAAGGGTTAAAGTGTGTAATGAATTAATAATTCCACATTTTAACTAGTTATTTTATGAATTAACTAATGATATAGTCCAAGACAAGTCAAGAATGCTATACAGTGGAAGCTATGGATGGTATTCTTCCGCCAAGTGAAATAGTCCTGCAGTTATTCTAATGTATCTTAAAAGTAATTGACATATTTGAACAGAATTTTGCTTTAAATAAGAAAAACCGATATTTTCTGCAATAAAAATCTATCTTCTAAACGTATGTTATTTAATTTCTTAAATGTTTCTTTTCCCGCCTTTTGTCGGAAATGACGAGGTGCCAAATGACCTTGGGAGCATTCAGGGAGAAAGCTTTTTTTCTCTGTCTATTGGGGACCACATTTGGCGAATAATCTCTCTTGATGCTGGCGTGGATCACTCAGAAAACGTATCAGAATTTATTGCTGTTAATTTCTTTTTTATCATTTTTATATCGTAGCAACTTCTAAAATATCGCTGCTTTTGAAATTATTTATTGGTCTTATCTTTTTCCAGTATTTGCATCGGTTTTTGTACATATATATAACAATATACATCAAAATAAAATTGAAATATATGAAAAGTGAAATATGAAGTCGATGCAAAAAACTCAAAGAAATAAAAGGAAAATAAAAATATATCATAAAAAAGAGTACACATGAGACAAAATATTGAAAAAAGAGGGAAAGTGAAACAAAAGGTTGCGTTATTGGCATTTTCTCCAATATTAAATTATTTTCCCAACATTAAAAAAATGCTGAAACAAATTTCCTTTAACCATAACTTATTATTCCCGCCAAAATTGTGTCGATTAATCAGTTCCAAAACGTAGGAATTTGTTTTGTTTATGATTCAGTTGCTTTTAAGATGTGAGATTGGGATGGATTTCTGTACATCTAATTTATTTACATTCCTGGTTAGAATACGATATAGTATATGCACACATTATTAATTATGTACATAAAGAAAGTTTCAAAAGCATCGGCGCTCTTTTACCACATAACCCTGGTCGGCCATGGCCTTGGGCTCTCCCCTTGGTCATTCACTCAACCTCTTACGTCAGCTCACTCTCTTTTGCACCCCTCTTTCCCCAGTCTTACAGTGGTGGTCAAAGAAAAGTGTGGGGTGGTTGTCCGTAGACGTTCGAAGAGCTGATACTTGTCAAACAAATTGAATAGTCTCTGCAAGCTCATTATGGATGGATTTAAAAATCCAGACTCACAAATAATTAAAGTAGCACGAAATTTGTTCCAAAAAAATAAGAAGGGCAAAGTCTTGCAGATTTCAGCTAGGAAAAGTGCTCTGAATATTTTTATTCGGCTTAAAGATGAAAATCCTAATCAAGTCTATCGTTGACCGGGCATCTGAACTGACTGGAGTATCCGCAAGTACGTTGTTTAAGATCGAAAAAGAAGCAAAGAGTGGTATTCTTCAGACCCCGGGTAAAAAACGGCCAAATGCTGTTGGTAAAAGAACTCGTTTGAATACGTATGACAGTTTTACTCTTCAAAGCATCAGAAGAAGAGTACATTCATTCTACAAAAGAAATGAAATCCCCACTGTGAAAAAACTTTTAAATGACTTAAACAACGAAGCGGACATTCTCCAGCAGAAAATAAGTGAAAGGACATTATGCCGTCTTTTAAATGACATAGGATTTTCATTTAAAAAAAGGAGACAATCTGCTTTAATTGAAAGAGATGACATTATAGCATGGCGAAGAAAATATTTAAGGGACATAAAACTGTATAAAGAACAGCAGAAAATCATCTACTATTTGGACGAGACTTGGGTCAACGCCGGTATATCTACCACAAAAGTGTGGCAAGATAAAACTATAAAGTCGTGTAGCGATGCTCGGCGTAAAGGTCTCTCCACAGGATTGAAAGGACCAAGTGGTAAAGGAGGCAGATTAATCATAACACATGTTGGCAGTGAAAGAGGATTTGTGAACGATGCTGCTGATATATTTAGCAGCAAAAAAACAAAAGATTACCATGAAGAAATGGATGGCAACCATTTTGAATCGTGGTTTAAATCAAAATTAATACCAAAATTGGAGCCCAACAGCATAATTGTCATGGACAATGCTTCGTACCATTCCGTCAAAGAGGAAAAACTACCTACCCAGTCTTGGAGGAAAAAAGATATTCAGGAATGGTTAACAAACAAAAACATTCCTTGGGGAAGCGATTTGTTGAAACTTGAATTGTTGCAAATCGTGTCAACAGTTAAGCATAAGTTTGATGGGTATCGTATTGACAAAATTGCTTCTGAAACAGGTCATAAAGTTCTTCGTTTACCTCCGTGCCACTGCGAACTAAACCCAATTGAATTAATTTGGGCGCAAGTGAAAGGCTATATTGCCCGCCAGAATCAAACATTCAAATTGCCAGAAGTGAAAACTTTGTTACTCGAAGCCTTAGATAAAGTTTCGGGGAATGATTGGAAAAATGCCGTTGCCCATGTAACAAAAATTGAAAAAGAATTTTGGACAATGGATGGGTTAATAGAAGATGTCTGGGAACAAAATGAATTGAGAATTCAACTCTCAGACTCTGATAGTACCCAAGAAAGCGAATCTTTTTCAAGCTAATCTATTTTTAATTTTTTAATGTATAGGTATGTATGTGTGTTTGTATTGACGTGAGTGGTAAATATATATATCTTTTTTCATGTTATTTTAATTTCAAGTGCAATATTTTAAACTTGATTATTGATTGTAGTGCAATTTATTTCTTAGGGGTTTTGCAATATTTAATGATTAATTTTCGATTAGTATTATTTATTTTAATTATTTGTGATAATTCTTATTACGTGAGAATATATATATGTTTGTGTTTAAGTGTTTAGTGCAGATTTAATAATTTCTATAACCATTTAATTTGTAGGGATTTGTCATCTTGTAATGTAATGGTTTTAATACAAATTTTTGTATGTTTGGATGTACAATTTATATTGTGTATGTAAATTAATACTTTTGATATTAATTTACATATATATAGAATTCTGCCCAGCATGTAACACAATATATTATTTTTTTGCATTTTATATGTTTGGCTCAATCCGTTTGTTTATAAAACTAAATGTTAAACTCTAGATTTAACGGATTCATTTGTGCGCAAGTTTATCCAAAAAAATATTTGCATACAATGAAAAATATTATAAGAGTGTTAAGAAAAATATTTAAAATAGAATATGAAGCTTTCGGTTATGCTGTATAATATAAAACATGCAATGTACATACCTTAACTTCTCAAAACTCCGTATTAGAAGAGTGAAAAAAAAAGTTTTACTGAATATATAATTTAAAATTTCAGTTGTAATTCGATTATTATTCGAGCATTATTCATTGTAAATATTTTAGTTTTTTTTTATTAAATTTCCTTTTAATTATTAAAAAATTTATGCATCCTTTATTTCAAGATAACATGAAAGCATGGTTAGTGTAATCATTTTTTTTTTTTTTTGCATAGAATCTTCTGCTGTATACAATTTTAAATATAGTGTCAAGTGTCTACTATTGATATTTCTCAGGCTTCCTTTAATTAATAATGCACAAATTATGTAAAAAAAATCAATCCAAGCAACTTTCTCTTTTTGCTTTGAGAACGAAACGTTGGCGCACACGAAGCAAAGAAAATCTACTTCTGGCTGTTGGCGAATTCTAACAGAAAGTAACCCCAAAACGCGCAGGAACACCAACTACGTCATTCATCGGTGCAGCGCCGGAAGCATACCGTATTCTCTGTTATCTTCTTGGCCTGTCTTTGACTATAGACAGTTGAAGTGTAAAATAAATAATTTAACTGAATTATACACAGCTTGACAATAATTTCTTCTTTAAATTAAACACAGCAAATTATGATTCATTACAAAAATATTATGTGTAAATGAAAGTATTACTTTTCATAATTTTAGACAAAACATGAAAATTAATATCATTATTATATAACACCTTATAGTGGGATGGAAAGGCTGTGCGATTTCTAACCAGTCGTTCTCATTTTGCATCCTTTTGAATTTGAACTTTTAGTAAAATCACGCTATCGCAATGTGGTAGCTAATACTAATAAATAGGATGAATTATACCAATTGTTTTGAACTTTAATGGTGAGCAGATAGTTATTCTCTGAAATAACTAGTTAAACCATTGAATACAAGTTAGTTTTATGCTTTACTGATTAAATCAGTTATTTCATGAAATAACGAATTTCATACTTTAACAATAACAAATATATGAAGCTTAGATGTAAATAAAGAAATAGTGTTATATAATGATTTTAAGAAGTCTCATTATTTAACATCAAACTTTTTTTTTTTAAATTATGTCTAAAAGAAATCAAAGTTAAATGCATTGTAGTTGCAGTTTAAATTCTGTTTAATCCTAGATATTAATTTCAATGAATTATTTTTATAATGTTTCCACCATTTTTATATAAAGTTTAGATTATTAGATTTGCTGATTCACCTGTTATCACTTAGACCACAGATCACTTAAATGTTTGCATAAAATCACTCGGTTTTCAGAATACACTTTTAGAATAAAGAAATATACATTATCCAAGAATGTATAATATAGTCCATATCATACTGGGCTAGTGTAATTCCCAGCTTTAAAGATTCAGTTCTAAAGTAGTTCAGTCAACATGGATCAAAATTTGCCACATTAAGCTGTGAGTGCTCAGCAAATTTTGATCCATGTTGTACAGCAGCCTGTGACATTCAGAGATCAGGTAAGTGACTTATGCAAAGTATGAAATATCTATTTTAGTTTAATATTTCGTCGCTTAACAAGCAACGCTGCCTAACTCAATTTTTTGAAATTTCAAAGAGGAGGAAAATACTCGATTTTTCGCAACCAATAATGAATATTTCACATTATTTTTTACATTTAATATAAACATAAGACTGCATGTTCCTACCAGATGCGAACACCTAATTGCACATTGTTGGTGTCTTCACCTTTCTTATTCCTCATGCAAAATATGCATTTCATTTTACCATTAAAGTGGTATAGCACAATTTATGGCCAGTGGCATGTTAGCTTGATTAAAACACGCTGATAAAAAGAATGAAAACATAGCAACCATAATCATTTATGCGTACTGGATATATTTCTTCTTATTAATTTTTCGCAACCAATAATGAATATTTCATTTTTTTTAACATCTGATATGAACATAAGACTGCATGTTCCTATCAGTAGTGGAAAAAAAATCAGTAACATTTGTTATTGGCTGCAAAAAATTGAGTATTTTCTTCCTCTTTTGAAATTTGAAAAAACCGAGTTAGGTGATGTTGCTTGTTTAGCGACAATTTCATGGTGTTCAAGTGCACAGTATAGGACACTTAGCTGTTGTATAGGATGACAAATGCCTTTTGATAGAGCGTTTGAAAAGAAAATAATTCAGACAGTTAATCAAAAGTATGAACAATACAGAATAAAGGCTATGGGATTTTTCTATGAAAACAGCAGTTTTAAACTATGTATTGTTAAATATTAGTCTGGAATGGCTTTTTTAAAATGTTCTAAACTCTTCTGTCAAATAATTGGTCTTGCAAATGTAAGCATGCTTAATATTTATGCCTGACAAAAGTATGACTTCAACTTATTTATTGTTATAACAGTGTATGATATCAGGTGAGTGGCAACAGTTAGATGTTGACTTATTTTGAATTTGATTTAAAAATACGAGATGAGTACGAGTACGGTTGAACGATGTTACGTTGTACGCAGATACGAGGTGTAATAGTTTTTTTTAAAGTGTTGTAATAAATGTTTGTTTAAGTCTGAGAAGAAGAATTATGAATGTCAATCAAAAAACCAACACAAGTATGTCTTACGATATCTACCAATGGGTATAAACATGTGTAAATTATTAAATAAAATGCTTATTCTATACTTTTATAGAATGCTGATTTTCATAATACCAGATATACGAATATAAATTTAAGCATATATTTGTATATATCAATAAAACTTCAAGGTAATCTTCTTCTAAGTTAAGAAATTTACCCATTAAACATTTTTTAAGATTTTGTTGCTTCAAATAATGTCATCATGAGTTTTGTAAAGATTTTTATTTTCAGTTTCATTAAATAAAAAATATTCTTTAGGTGCATTATGTATTAAATGTAATCTTATTTTAGACAGAATTTAATCTATGTTTTTTTTCTTAGCTGTTTGGCAAAAAGTAATTTATCCAATTGAAAAGATGCGAAGGCAGGCAAAAACCATCAAGATATTTCCTGATTTCATCTCTGGGGATGATTTGTTTGGGTTGACTGAACCCGCTATACTACGTATCATAGAATCAGTAAGCTATTTTTGTAGTCTTATTTAGCCCGACATGTTATATGTTTGTAAAAATGGTATTTTGTAATTGAGTTTTCACTGACTCCATGTGGTGCTAGAGTATTGAAATAGAGTGGTGAAATATTGTACACTTGTGTTCTTGTTGACAATACACTATTTTAGGGGTGAGGAACCTCCAATCTCTTTTGGGGTTTCTTATGTGGCCTTACCAGTCATTTAGAATTTGAATTGAAATAATATACTTGTTTGTAATATAATAATAATTACAGAACAATAAACTTTAAGATTCTGCTCGTGTAGCCTTTCAATGCAAAAAGTTTTCCTACCCCAGCACTATTTTAATATTTTAAGAACTCAATGAAGAGAATATTTTCAGATCTTAATTGTCAATGATCAGTTAATTGATTACAATAACTTTTTTAATTGATTCCATATGAGTGGGCTAGATTTGAGAAAAATTTATTACTAGATTCCATAATATTTATTGTAATGAATTATAATTTAATGTCTAAAAAGTAAGAAATAATTAAAATAGAAAAAATCTACTTTTTCGTATACTAATAAATGTGTTTTTAAAGCTATTTTTATGAAATTTATAGCCTAATTCAATCCTATTAATTTAATTTCTTGGAATATGAAATATATCTTTAAACCCCTAATATTGGTTTATTACTTAAGTAATGATAGTAAAAATATATATAAATTAATGAGTAACAATGATAAAAAAAAGGAATTCACATGATTTTGTTGGTTTGTTTAGATAGAAAATATGATAGATTATTTTAAAAAAATGTTGTTGTGTATAAATTTATTATAGCAAATAGAAAAATTGCTGTTGAATTTTAAAAAATTCAGACTTTCTAAGTCTCTATTAATCAATTTATTCCGCTTCTTTCATATTTCAGGAATTTTATTAAAAATTATTCTTTAAGCATTTTAAGTAAATTTTGTAATAATTATAATTTTTTTTTTGTCTCGCCTTTTGTTTACCAAAATTTGAAAAAATTTCTTTGAAATGTGCTTTTAACATTTTAAATGTACATGTAATTGATAATATCAATTGTTTTTTAGTTGCCTGGGGTTGATACTTTGAATGATTACAACTTTCGATATGGGCGATCTCCCTTTTTGGAGCTACCTTTGGCTATCAATCCAACAGGTTGCGCTCGTTCAGAGCCAAAACTACGCACACACTTCAAAAGGTAAGCTACTCTGTTTTATTTTGCAACAAATTGATTCTCTTTTACTTAGAAAATTTTCAGAGAATATTGACAACATGTTTTGTGATAACTTAAATATTTAATTGCAGATGGTTTATATATATATAAAGGAGAGTGTATCTGCATGTGTGTGCATTCTTTATACAAATCTATAGTTTTTGTCCAATTTTGATGAAATTTGGTACATATGCTCTTCAAAATGGGAAAGATCACTGCCAACTTTTCAAAGTCCAAAAGTTAATTAAAAACTAAAAAAAATTTTGGCGTTTTTCAGCAATATCTTGCAAAAATATTATATCACAAAAACTATTTTTACATCATCTTAAAAGTTTAAAAAAAAAAATAGCTTTTCAGTGACACCATTAACATTTCCGTACAATTTTTTTCTCTTATTTTAATTTTTTCAAAATTAATTTTATACATGAATATACTGACATTAAAACATCACGAACAAGAGTACAGTCAAAGAACTGTTTCCAGAACACATTAACAGAATTCTAGAAGAATACTGAAAAAAGTTTAAAAATAGTTGATTCATAGATGATTAAGAATTTATATCAAGAATTAGCAGTATATGGACGGCGTTGCCCGTGGAATCAGGACATAAACAAAATAGAAATAAAATGCCCACAATGACACAAAAAGGTTTTGAAAACAAAATCAAAACAAAAAATGCACATTATTGATTTTCCCGCTTATTTTTCTTCGTGATAATGACATTTCAACTGTAGAAAAATAGTACAGAGTACATTAATCCAAAACAGTATTAAAAAACTGCAATGTAAAAATCATTATTATACAGCAAGCAAAACATGCGAGACAAAGAAACATGTTAAGATTCTGCCAAAACTAATAATCAAAGTCATTCAGTTAAAGGTTATGACGTCTCCTGAAGCTCTGCACTGCCAGCCAATGAAATTGCAACAATGCATGCTGGGAAGGCTCTGGAGAAAGTCTTGCTTAGAAAGCTCGCTAGAGAAAAATCTCTTTGAACTGACCAGGAAAAAATTAATTTAAGAAAAACGGAAAAAGATATTTTTACTGTTCTTGTTTTAAATCTGACAGAAACGTTCCAGTTATATGCTGAAAAAATTTTTAAATGATAGCGTTATTAGAATGTCGGATACAAGAATTTTAAGAAATCTGAATGAAAAGTAACATAAAAGTGACTATTTTTCAAAAATTTCTCAAAATTCAGTAAATTAAGTTAGACATATGAAACAAACTTCATTAGAATGGAAATCCTTTGCTCTTTCTGATGGTGTATCTATTTTTTCGTACAATTTGAAACCAAGCTATTGAGAAATTAGTGCGAAAAATCACCCCCAAAAAACACAAAATATTAAAAAAAAATTTCAAAATAAAATTTTAAAATTCAGGCTTTGAGGTGCATTGAGTCACCATTATGACTGCCTGTGTGCAAAATTTCATGGCTGTGAATGCGATAGATTCGTCTGGACATCTCGCACACACGCACAAACACACACACACATTGCCTTTTATAAGTGTAGACAACTATTGATGTGGTTCAGTTATTCCATTTTAGCATAAATTATTTTGCATTATTTTTACTTTACCAAGAAAAAAATTAGATCACTGTGCTCATAATCTCATTAAAGAATTTAAAAAAAAATTCAGATTATAAAAGAATTTTGTATATTATAATATTTTATAAAAAGTGTTTTAATCCCAAGCAATGCCTATTATATAGGCTAGTTAATGAATAAGATTCAAGCTAATAATATTTATTTTTTAGGCCTCATACCCTTCATACTTGCAATACTTCACGAGCAATTTCATATCATTCTCCATTTGCTAGTATGGAATCGTCATCACCATACATCAAGCAGTTTGTTCATTCCAAATCATCTCAGTATCGTAAAATGAAAACCGAATGGAGAAATAATGTTTACCTGGCACGAAGTAGAATTCAGGTATGTATTGTTATTATGAAACTTGCAGTGAGTAGTTATTTATAATGTTTAGTTTTTTTTTTTTTTAACCCTCTGAATCCTAATTATAGTAAAAATGTAGTGTATTGTCTTTAAGCCTTAAATGCTCAGTGTTGCGTTTAAGCAGCATACCCAGTTTTGTCTTCTAACATCTTGAGAATAAGACTGAAGTTCTGATTCTTGTTGTTGCCAATAGGATGCATATTGAAAATTTTATTAAATCAATTTACTACTTATAAATGGCAGCCTGAGTGCTGATGAAAAAATAAAAATAAATTGATGTTTTACACTCGAGGCTGCATCTTTTTTGCTTTGTTTGTACGCTTGAGAATACCATATTTTATTCCACAATGTTGAAGAAAATTCCTTATCTGGATTATTAGTTATTTAAAATTCATCTGTGTTTAATATTATAGAATTTTATAACGGAATTTTTCTGATGAAATAAAGCCCAGTGTTGTCAGTTGGTAACAAACTGTTTTTTAGCCATAAACCATACTTGCAACAAAATAAGATTTTTATAAGTATTTTCCCCAAGAAATAAAAGTAAAAAAAAAAAAAAAAAATTAATTTTTAAAATCGGGCTTTTGAGGGTTAAAAAATGGCTAATATTTCACTAAAAAAAGCACTAAGGGTGTCAAATTGCTTTGAAGATCATACATAGGCTTAACATAATGTTCATGGATAGTTCCGTTGAGTGCCATCAGCTCACACCACAGGATTGTGTTTACAGTGGTGACAGTGTGCCATAAAGACGCTTGTGCTAACACTAAGAGTTTGTTACAGTGAGGTTTTAGGTACTTTTCTTACAAGAATAATATTTTTCCAGTGGTTCTCATGACATAACTTCGGACAAATTTCTGCAAATCTTCTATAGTCGTGGTAATTTTTTAAAACATTCGTTGCCACTATTCACATCTGAGATTTGAACCATCTTTCTAATTAGATGACTCCTTCTCTACCACCTCTTAGCTAAAGTAGAGAATGGGTCATCTAACTAGATAACAGGTTCTGGAGATGCCAGTGAGTTGGTGGCAGTGAATGTGTTAAGGGCTTGGGGAATTGAAAGAATTAATGCTATTCTAAAATGTTCTTTTCCCTCATTTGGAAAAAAATGACTAATTATACAGGGTGGCGACAGAACCAGGATATCAGGGAAAAGTCAGGGATTTTTATTGATCTGGAAAAAGTCAGGGAAATTCTTCGTTCATGAAACCCGTATTTTTTAAAAAAAACATTTTTCACTTTTAGTATTTTAACTACTTTTGTTGCCACATAAATTTCGTATGAGACAATAATTTCTTCAGTTAAAATTAGATTGTTTAGGCTCATTAAATTTTATTCTTTTAACCCTTAAAGGTACAGTATTGCCTTTAAGCAACATAGCTAATATTGTCTTCTAAAATCTTGAGACTAAGACTGAAGCTCTAATGCCTGTTGTTGCCAATAGGATGCATAATGAACTTATTAAATCAATTTGCAGGGTGGCAACAGAAATGGGAAATCAGGGATATCAGGGAAAAGTTAGGAAATTTTATCGATCTGGAAAAATCAGGGAAAAGTCGGGGAAATTAGTATAAATATCTAAAAATCAGGGAAAATTAATAGTTATTTGTTACTTGAGTTATTATCTATAAATTAGTATCTTATGTTTAGCATTATTTGTAATAATAAATGGAATTTTAAAAAAAAACTTATATTCATTTATAAAAGCATAAGTTTTTGATTAGAGCAATTAATTTCTTATGATTTGTTAAAGAATAAAGATTTGAAGTAATATTTTGGCAGTTTCTCTTGTTTAAATCTTTGCTAAAATATATATTATTAGGTATGCAAAATTATACTATTTTTATATTTATACTGTAACATATTATTCTGGTACTCATGAAAGCACTAATTAGTTATTGAACTGTTTTAAAGTTTTGAGCAAAGATCATAATAACCTTTACTGTTAATATAATTTAACTTGTGTTGAAAAGAGTAATTTTAATGTTTCTTGGAATTCTTGTGCAGTTTTAGAAGCAAAGTGTTTTCTTAATAATCTTTACTGTTAATATATTTTAACTTGTGTTGCAAAGAGTTTTTTATTTTAATTTTTCTTGGAATTTTTGTGCAGTTTTAGAAGCAAAGTGTTTTCTTAAAATTTCCAGTATTTTTTACATATAAGAAATATAATTTACTATTTTAATAGATTTTTTTAGGATGTTCATTCCATTTTTAAAAAATTAAATTAAATAATTTTTTCATATTAAATAACTGGTAAAAATGTTTTTAATAATGTATATTGTATACTTACAGTGATTCTGAGTAGGGAGAAAGCCAGGAAACTAATATAATTAGTAGCCATAAGTCAGGGAAATGTTGGAAGTTTAGTCAGGGAAATCAGGAAAAAATCAGGGAAATTTTTTTCATGGTTTCTGTAGCCACCCTGTTATATGTTTATTGTATGCAAATACTGAAGCATTGATAATTTTTTTTTTGTTCAGATTTTTAAAATGTTAGGACTATTATGGAAACAGCTCATTAATCAAAAGTATAATTTAACATAACTGGTATAAAATTAACCCATTAAAAGAAGTGAACTGCAAATTAACCAATCATTCAAAATTATGGTGGGTGTTCTCACAAAGAACACACATAAAATCTGGGAATACAGAAAGAAAGAATAAAAGCAAATCCAAGCTGAAATTTTTTGGACAATTAGTCAATCATAGGAATTCAGTGTCCCCCTTCACGATTCTATGAAGATAAATTGAAGATGCTGGACTACCTGTGGGGCGGTGATTTTATAATAAACCAAATTTTGAACAATCTCTACTCGCTTCTGATATGAAATTCATATTTTTGTTTTCAAAATTCGATTGAATATTTACAAAAATGTTTTCCCTTGCTTTCAACAGGGTTCCCATGGTCCTTGAAAACTCCTTGAATTTTATTTGCATTACTTCGGGCCCTGGAAAAGTAATTGATTTTTCTTTGGGTCATTGAAAAACAAGCAAATTTGCCATCCAATATTTTTGTTACTTGGTTTTGCTTTGAGAATTCCACCACCAGAAAAAGAGTGTTTATATGGGAATTCTGTCAATCATCAAGCTTTTGTCTTTTTGCATATTCAAAGACAGCTTAATTTGCCAATAGAGTAAAAACACAGAGGGTATTTCTCCATCGTGTAAAGCAGTCCTGCAATTATCCAAATGTATTTTGAAAGAAACTGATATATTTGAGCAGAATTTTGTTTTAAATACCAATAACCAATTTTTTTCTGCGATGAAATCTGTTTTCAAAATGTATGTTATTTAATTTCATAGAACTAGGGAAGTCTGTGTTCATGTGAGCACAAAAACTTAAATAGTTAAATGGATGAAATTTGATACAGAGTTTTATCATTAGAATTGTATATCTGTATCAAATTTATTTCAAAAATAAAAATGCAAATGATTAATTTGATTTAAATTTATCATCTGCATTTTTATGTCTAAAATATGTAATTTTACGGCACTTGAATTTTCTTAAAAAGGTCTTGAATTTTTCCTTTATTAAGAGTGGGAACTCTGTTCAATTAATTACCTTCCTGCTACTCTCTTATAGGGTCTTGGATTGTATGCAGCAAGAGACTTGGAAAAACATACTATGGTCATAGAATACATTGGACAACTTATACGAAATGAAATTTCGGAGAGGAATGAAGCTGTATATGATGCTCAGGTATGGATACTTTGTAGTATTACCCAGTGTTACATTTAAGCAACATACCCAATTTTGTCTTCTAAAATCTTGAGAATAAGATCCAATGTCTGTTGTTGCCAATAGGATACATACTGAAAATGTTATTAAATCAATTTATGTCATATAGATGGCAGCCCAATTGCTGATGAGCAAATAAATTGATATTTTATACTTGTGGCTTTAACTTTTTTGCTTTGTTTGTATGCTTGAGAATTATTATATTATGCTACAATATTGCATATTTTATTCTACAGTGTTGAAGGAAATTCCTTATCCGTGTTATTAATTATTAAAATTCATCTGTGTTTAATATTATAGAATTTTATCAGGGAATTTTGTTTTCTGAAATAAAGCCCATTGTTGTCAGTTGGTAACAGACTATTTTTTAGCTATATACCATACTTAAAACAAAATATGATTTATTAAAGCCTTTTTCCCATGTTTTATGTCGAGAAATGAAAGTCAAAAAACATTTTGATATCAATTCTTTTAAATTGGGCTTTTAAGGGTTAAATTATTTTGTCTTTAACAGACATTACACATTTCTGCGGAAACGTGGATTTCCGCTTTTTCGACATCGGATTTTATCATTCTTAATTTTTTTATTATATAATAGTTCTACAATATTTTTAATATCTTAAGCACTTTTTGTATAAATTTAGTTATTTTATTGTTAGATTAATTACACTTATTTTACTTTTCAGTATTTATGTTTGACATGATTCACTATTTATGAAGTTCAGCTTTTTTTGTTCCAAGTCTGTGTCATGTCTGCTTTAAGTACATTATATTGGTAATTTGTAAAAATCATTACCTGACATTTATAAGTAACTTGGGCTTTAATTTTTGTTCTAATGTTAAAATTTATTTAAATTTCACCTTCTTCTACCTTGCCTAAAATATTATCAATTGATTTTTATCACCATTTATTTTAGAATATCTGATGAAACCTTTAATATTATTTTATCAAAAAATTATTGATGGTTTTGCATAAATTATTTTACTTGTTGGTGTCTCTGCCAACTGGAAAATTTTGAAAGTAATTAGAAATATAATGACTATAATTTTAGATTATCTTATTCTGTATAAAAATTACTGGTCTTTAAAAAAAAAAATACTTTCCATCTTGGAACTTTTACATTTACTGGACTTTCGTAGTGTTCCCTCCCCCCTAAATTTTTTTAATACAATTATCCATTAGATATAGATTTCTGAAATTTTTAATGAGAACTTTCTTCTCTCTCGTCTCTATTCTACATATTTAAAAGAAAGAAAAAAGGAATATCATGCTTTTCAAGATTTTTAAGTTGACTGAACGACCAAGAAAAGCCAAAACCAAAAGTCCTGGAAAAAAAAAAGTTTTCATGAATTGGAGGCAAGTAATATGGAGTAACGAGTCTTGATTCTGGAAAAAATCATGCTAGTGGTAGGCTTAGAATATTGTGCAAACCAACAATGGATCAAGTGGGCCAGGTTGAATTGTTCAAGGTCTGGGATGTTTAAGTGGAGTGACAGTGTTTGGGACGTTTAGTACTTGTACTAAGCATACATCTAAGTGTGTGGATCAGCTAGGCAGTCACTCATACCTCTTTACACTTTTTTATCATCTAGATGAACATGGGATGTGCCAATAGGACAATTGCCTTTGTTGCAGGCTCTGGTTGATTAGCATCTAGTTAATAGTCCACTAAATTATCCAATCTGAAATGGCCATTGAGAAAGTTAAACTTAAATCAATTGAACACCTTTGAGAAACTTAAATCAATTGAACAACTTTGAGGCTCTGGGGAAAGATGCTCAGGGTTAACTGATGTCAGGCCCACCAAGAGAGAGGTGCAAAAGAGACACTATGAAGAGAAAGGGGGAAATAGTCCATGATAAAGAAAAATATTTTTTTTGTATTTTCAGAAGTATTTATTTTTATCCATGAGTCATGAGTTTAACTATATTTATATATTTATTTTCTCTGAATGTAAAGCTAGCATATTCTCATTGTATTAAATGAACTTAAGTAGGTGGCTCGATCGCAACAATATTTGATGATTGGGCAACTGGAAGAAAGACTTCCACACACTGATTAATCACTACAGTCATAATGTGCAAGGTAAGCCGGTATGCCAATACTTTGCCCTAGGGCCGAACTCAGCTCATGGTGGATGTATGAGAAATTCAAACAGATGTGTGGCAGGCCAAACTTTTGTAACATTTCTATAGGCTGTTGAATCCATGACTCATTGTATGGTAACCATTATGAAAGCCACAGGTGGAACAACTCTAAACTAATCTTCCACTGTCGAAATGCTGAATTGGTGTGTGGGTCGGCATGAGTCACTCTCTCCAATTTCTCTTCACTAATATGATATTTCTAATTCAGTGGCATTTCAGCATATTATTATTACAGGGTTCCCATAGTTCTTGAAAATTCTTTGAATTTTATTTGCCTCACTCTCAGGGCCCTGGAAAAATACTTCATTTTTTGTTGAGTCCTTGAAAAAAGAAGCAAGATGTGCATCCAATATTTTTTGGAGTAGAAGAGAAAAGCAGTTTGTGACTTGATTTTCTTTTTCAGAATTCCACCACCAGAAAATTGTATTTGTATGGAAATTAAGTCAATCATCGATCTTCTCTCTCTTTGCATATTCAAAGACAGCTTAATTTGACATTTACAGAGGGTATTTCTCTGTCGAGTAAACTTGCCCTGCAATTATCCTAATGTATTTTAAAAATAGCATATATTTGAACAGAATTTTGTTTTAAATACCAATAATCGATTTTCTCAGCAATGGAATCTGTTTCCAAAATGTATGTTATTTAATTTCATAGAGCCAGGGAAGTCTGTGTTCATGTGAACACACTAACTCAGCAACTTAACCCTCTGAGTGGTTTGCTATTTTGATGTACTAGCTTTAAAGTCTTAAAAATGTAATTTTAATGAAAATAATTGGATTTTTTTTGTGTTTAATCAAATCTCTGATATCTTAAGAATATTTTATCCATGGTAGTTTAATTAATTATAGATAAAAACATGAATTATCTGCTTTTGAACTAAAAATGAGAAACGGAAAGATACGTGCAAAACGCTTAGATAGCTAGATGGTACACAATTTTATCATTAGAATTGTTGATCCGTATCAGTTTTTTTTATTTCAAAAATAAAAATGCAAATGATTAATTTGATTTAAATTTATCATTTTCATTTTTATGTTTAAAATATGTAATTTCATGGTCCTTGAATTTTTTTTACTCAATAAGAATGGGAACTGTGTAATTATAAAAAGACATTCTAGGCCATGTTGTTTTTTAGATGCATTATTTTTCTTTTTCATTATTTTAATTTTAACTTAAATTTTCTTTATTTTTCAACAGAACCGGGGAGTGTACATGTTCCGTCTTGATGAGAATCATGTCATCGATGCTACCCTTTGTGGCGGCCTTGCACGGTACATTAATCACTCATGCAATCCAAACTGTGTGGCTGAAGTTGTACAGATCGACAGAGTGAATAAAATACTCATTATCACAAACAGACGAATCTCCAGAGGAGAAGAGGTGAGTCATTCACATTATCTTATTTAATGATTTTTATTCAACAGTTGGTTTGGTGATGTATGTGATAAATCTTTCTTCAGGGTGGCGACAGAAGTGGGAAATAAGGGAAAAGTCAGGGAAATTCGTAAAAATATCTAAAAATCAGGAAAAGTCTTACTTATTTGTTACTTGAGTTATTTTCTATAAATTAGTATTGTATGTTTAGCATTATTTGCAATAATAAATGGAATTTTTTTAAAAAAACTTATATTCAGTTATAAAAGCATAAGTTTTTGATTAGAGCAATTAATTTCTTATGATTTGTTAAAAAATAAAGATTTGAAGTAATATTTTGGCAGTTTCTCTTGTTTAAATCTTTGCTAAAATATATATTAATTAGGTACGATAATTATACTATTTTTTTATTTATACTGCGACATGTTATTCTGGTACCCATGTAAACAACACTAATTAGTTATTAAACTGTTTTAAAGATTTGAGCAAAGATCATAATAACCTTTACTGTTAATATAATTTAACTTGTGTTGCAAAGAGTATTTTTAATGTTCTTGGAATTCTTATGCAGTTTTAGGAGCAAATTATTTTGTTAAAACTTCCAGTATTTTTTGCATATAAGAAATGTAATATACTGTTTTAATAGATTTTTTAGGATGTTCATTCCATTTTTTAAAAATTAATTTTCATAAAAAAATTAATTTTTTTTCATATTTAATAACTTGTAAAAGTGTTTTTAATGTATATTGTACACGTACAGTGATTTTGAGTAGGGAGAAAGCCAGGAAACTAATATAATTAGTAACCGTAAATCAGGGAAATGTTGTAAGTTTAGTCAGGGAAATTTTTTTCACAGTTTCTGTAGCCGCCCTGTTCTTCATTCAAAACTGTTTTCGTTTTAATACAGCCTGCTTAGACTTCCTTAACCCTTCAAGGATGACTGTCATGCAGACGTGCCAGCTGCTTGGCACATTCTACCCTGACTGTCATAAATACATGCCAGCTCTTGTGGCTTTTAGCTATTGACTGTCATGTCGATGTGACACCATCTTTAGTGCAATTAGGCTTGACTAGAAAAAGTGTTCCGGCATTGAGAAGCCACATTCGTTGAGAAACATCGGCCAGGTCGAACCACACTTTTTCCCACGTGGCCGTCCTCAAAGGGTTAAATCGTTTCGACTAGGTGCACTTCACTGGGTCAGACTTTATTGCAAAAAATTTATAGGGGATTTAAATCTGTATTCCGAAACATCATAGCATGATAATGTGTTGCATTCTGCATGTAACGATTTTTACAATGCTGAATTTACAGAAAGAATGCCAGCTAAAACTATTATTTTAATAAAAAGGAAAGTGAAAATTCATTTTTAAGTTAATATCTAAAGAAAATAAGGAAATCATTTTCAATTTATGGCATGGGCGATTGATTATTTCTATTCACAAATTTGTACGATATTAACTTCATGTTTTATCTATATAACCTGAAATGTTTTAAGACATACAAAATATACTCTGAGCATTCACAATTTTAATATAAATGAGTTATTCCTTTTGATTTATGTATAGTGTCATTTTAGAAATTTAATTTAAACCTTGAACGGGCCATTTTTTTAAAGTAGTGTTATAGTACAATGGCTTTGGGATTGAGATTCATTTAAGAAAAGAAATTCATTTATCTTATTCAATGACATTAATTTTTTGTTAATTAGTTTTGCTAATTAAAAATTAAGGAACATCTCGGTTTTTGTTTCATCGAAAAAATTGGCGAGAACTAATGCCAACCTGAAAAAATGCATTTAAAAATTAATGAATTTTGTGGTAAGTATACATACCACAGCCTTAAAAAGGCTTGACTTAAAATTGAACTCTTTTGGATGAGGTAAAATGTAATATTTTTTTATGTGATTTGATATATGGAGGGTTCAGTGCTAAACTGAAGCAAATCCATATTTTTGCCTATTTTGTATTATGACTGCCATAGTAGTGTAGAAAAGTTATGTTTTCTGTGTAATAATGATTCAAGTCTATAGTGCAATTTTATCCACCAGGGAGCCAAGTACAATACGCCCACTGTTATTTTAAATGCATCTGATCAACTTCGAGATCTGTTTTCTCAGCAATGAATCTCTTGGAAATTGGTTTACTTGAACCCTCCTTTTAGAACTAAATTTGTACTTGTGTATTATTTAGGGAAAACTTAGTGCAATATATCTCCTCACTAAAATAACATATCTTTATAATAAGTTAAATTAATCATCATTGTTAGTAAATAGCCTTCAACTCTTAGCACTTTCAGTCTGTTGCAAAATTACAATGTCAAATTATAATTAGTCAAATTTTTTATTATTTAATGTTGTTTAGTTATTAGTCAAAAATTGTGTATAGGAGAGTGAATATGGATTGTTAACTTTGGAACTTGCGTAACTAGGATTGTTTAATTTTGGCATATAGGGGGAACTAAGGAGACTTGACCCTACATGATTTTCTCAGCTTGTGAGATTATTGGTCATTTTTATTTGACCTTTGGTCACATGGTCATTTTGAGAGGATTTTAATTCCATTCTTAAAAGCTATCATAGTGGCATATATGTTTTGGGAACCCAAAAGTAAATTTTCACTTTTTCATTCCTCAGTGAATAGGAAGTTGACTATTGAAGCTGTGATAAATTTAAATATTTCTGAGAGTGAAGCATACTTCTAGCTTTAATTTGTTATATGGCATTATGAGGTATTTTAATTCTAAGTGGCTTAATTTTTAGTTTATTTTGAAAAAGTCAAGTTAGGGGTACTTACCCCTATCAAAAGATGTTGCAGCTTCGATGTTATGGCCGACCGAAGCGCATTTTGTGGTTGGGATCGGTTTTCTGTTGCATGGAGTTTGTCATCAATATGGCAACTCAAATATAGAGAATAATTATTTAAAAATTGTTTGTAATAATTATTTAATGAATAAAATTTCTTTTTAATGTTATTGTTTCAAATAATTATTTTAGTAAGAATTAACAAGAATTGAAATATATTTATTTCATTTTTTCCTCTCGTATGAAGAAACGATTTTTATTCATTTATTATTATAATAAAAATCTTTTGCTCAAACTATTTATTATCATTTGGTTTCTTTTTAAAGTTTCGCCATTTCGATTGAGTTCGTCTTTCTTTAATGATTTGAATTTTCCTCAGGATTATATATTTCTATTCTCTTGCTTTTTTCTATTTGAATCTTGGAAGAACCAATTAAGTCTATCCTTTTTTTCAAAAGAAAATAAATAAAAAAAAAATAAAGTTTTTCTGTGTTTACTCTGACATTTTTTCTTGTGTTTAAACTGTATTATTCTGGGGCGAATTTACTATGAGTTAAGGCATTCCTACTGTAGGGTCAAGTGTCTCTAACCATAGGGTCAAGTGTCCCGAGCTTAGGGTCAAGTATCCCTAAAGTTAGGGAGACTTGACCCTAGTCGATTTTATGAAATATATTTATTTTATCATTAAATGAGATATCAGTTTAGCATAAGTGCATTTACTCTTCTTAAAAACAAGTCTTCTTATAATGATAAAAATTCAAATATTCGAGAAATATAAGAAAAAGTAAAAGTAGTGTCAAGTCTCCCTAGTTTCCCCTATCTTATGAAGCCTTATATTGAATTGTTGTACTTCGAATTGTGACTGTGCTGGTGTTATTCTGAACTGCTAGTTGCCAAAATCTGTATGTCCATAAGGACAAATCAAATTGTGTATTATTACTATGAAATTAGCTTTGTAAATAGTATGAAATTAGCAATTTACTTTATCTTCTTACATTTTTAGCTCTCATATGACTACAAGTTTGAAGTTGAAGATGACCAGCATAAAATACCTTGCCTCTGTGGAGCTCCTAACTGCAGAAAATGGATGAATTAAGCTTTATTTATTAAAGAACACTCAGTATTTATTTAATAATCTTAAGTTTGAAAAAAATATATATATCTCCTAATATTTAAATGTACAAATTTGTTACCACAAATGAGCACTGCATCTGTAAGGTATTTATAAATTGAAATAATTTATTATGAAAATCACTAAAAAAAATTTTTTTAGCACCGTGTTTACATTTAAAAGTAATTTTGACTTGCATAATTTTATGCATGCATCTTTGTTAAGTGGTCTTGCATTTTTGTTTATTATTTTCAGCATGAGAAAAATTTATAGCATTTATATCATAAGTGGGAAGGGGTAATTTTGCTGTGCTTCATTTTTTATCATGGGAATGCATGAAATCTTGGAAGATTTTGTGTTTGTAGAATTGTTACAGGGCTTGTACATCTTTGGTCTATGCAAATGTGAAATAGATCTTTGTAAATTATTGTTTTATAAGCATTAGTCTCTTGTAAATAAGATTTTTTAAAATCAGATTTATATCTTTTTCACGATCTAGATCATAATCTCAATGTATTTTTTTTTATTATTTTGTTTTTAGAACTACTCCCATATGGAGTAATTGTAACTATGCAAATTTCTTATTTAAATTTTTGTTGGAAATGATCTTTAGAAATACCTCAGCATTTGAAAAAAAGTGATAATAGCATAAATTGCATTGTCAAATACTCTTTACTTTTATCTCATTTGTTGTTGTTGCTTTTTTCATTATTTTATTTTTTCCGTTAAATGAAAATCTTAGAATCGATAGTAGTTGTATTTTTATATATAAGTCCAATAGGGCAGTATGAATGTCTGTTGATTCGTTATTTAATTTTTTTTAATAAAAAGCATATAGGTTTTACCCTTTTTCCAGGCAATAGGTAATTCAAATTTATCTTACAGATTTCGGTGTTGTTTGTATTTGCTGCTGTGTTATTTTCCATGCTTACAACTCAAACATAGTACTTAAATGTGTCATAAGCCTTTTGTTTGTCTCACTAGGTTGAATGTATAATTTAGAGAACTCGTGTCAAATCAGTCATTTTGGTGTCTGTGTTGTAATGAATTTTAAGACTCTGGTTTTCTATCTTAACTTATAATTTTTCTCTCCTGGAAAGCATTACAATTGGAAATTTTTTGTTGCGTCATTTATTATTTTGTTTGTTCAAATGTAGTTGACTGTTGATGGTTATTTTTTCTTTGGAAGTTTTATGGTGTACATTTTTGTTGATATTTATTCTATGTGAATAATTGATTAATATTAATCAACTTTAACGAAAATGTATGAGATATCGTTATAATTTTTAAATGAAGGAGTGATAGATGTTAAAACTCTTGGTGAGAATATAAAAAAATATTAATTGATAATTTAAAAAGATTATGTGAATTTCATTGCAAAAGTAAATATACATATTTACTATATTTTATGCTGGGCAGTGTCTGTTCCTGGAGGGGAGACTCATTTAGTTTAATTAAAGCTTTTGCATCTAATCAGTTATTTAAATTTATAAAATGATTAATATTTGATCAAAAAATTTATTTTATGTCTAGCATGTGGGTTCTCAACCTTTTAAAATTTTGTATAAATAAGAATAAAAAATATACATACCACCATAAGAGCATTTTCCAATTAAACATCAATGAATCTGAAGTGGAATGTTTTTAATCAACAAATGAAATATTCTAAATTTGTTTTGTTAAATTACATTTGTACATGATAATAAAATATAAATATACTATATCATCAGCTTTCAGGCCACCAAATCCAAAACTGTAGTTTCGAGATGTGTTCATTTTAAACTTAATTATGTTTGAGTCGTTCCTGATAATTAGTGAAAATTATTTTACAGATTTCTAGCTCCAAAAGTTTATTTACTGATGATTAAATAACAGGTTTCTATCACAAAGTAATTAATTGCAAATTCTAATTGACTGCAGTAGTCCGTCAAAAGGGTTTTATGGACTTAATGACTTCTGCCTGAATGATGGCAATATATTGGATGCTAAACATAAACAGATACTCTAAACGTCATAGCCATAAATAATTGTATCCTAAACATAAACAGATACTCTAAACATCATAGCCAGAAATAATTGTTTGCTAAACATAAACAGATACTCTAAACATCATAGCCAGAAATAATTGTTTGCTAAACATAAACAGATACTCTAAACATCATAGCCAGAAATAATTGTTTGCTAAACATAAACAGATACAGTAAAAGCTTAACTAACCGGCATGCTCGGGAAACGCTGATTTCCAGATACCTGAAAAGTC
>BGPR01016887.1:0-18041 GCA_013235015.1 Araneus ventricosus | reverse complement strand
AAGATCCACAACCTTCACTCATAACCCATACTCTACAAAGATCCACAGCCTTCACTCATAACCCATACCCTACGAAGATCCACAGCCTTCACTCATAACCCATACCCTACGAAGATACACAATCTTCACTCATAACCCACACCGTTCCAAAGTCCACAACCTTACTCGTACAAAAGTTACGTTACAAATCCTAAATATTTCGGCCATCACCCATTCCATCAAGACAATTTTCATTCATAAACCACTCCAGCATAACTCTCAACGTGCAACCTGTACACCAACAAGAACTGTGTAATATTTCTACCGGCCTCATGATCACATCGACATTAATTCTTGTACACACCTCATTCTACCACAACTGTTTTTCCCTACTAGCGATTTGTCAGGTTTTATTGGGCAACTCGTCTCATTAACTCTATTTTCACTGCGTACACATATCAGGTTTTTTGCTAATAATTCCCCCATCATGTTACACATAATCTTACTCAACTTCCACGGACCGGGCTCATTCTCATCGTCTGATATCGCCAACTGTCATCATGGACCTTAAATCGGGAGGAACGAGAGGATGATTTTTGACGAATAAAAAAAAAAAATGAGGGGTTTTTTTTTTAGTGTATGCGTTAAGATTTTGAGTCATCATTAATAACATCAAATAAGATCTTCAGTTCTTAGTTGATATAAGATATATAAATTAAATTTAATTAAAGTCTTTATACAAAGCCAAATTTCTAGCACTCATGTTGAGTTGCATGTTATTTCATTTTGAAGAAGTTTAAGCGTTTTTTTAAGGTTCCAGTATTAAACTCGGAGACTGTTTCACAAACTACAATGTTTACACGTTTCATCGATGGAGATGATATTTTTGAACACTTACTCCAAATGGCACTGTGAAGAGCCATTAGAATTTCGTGTCATGCACCGAATACACGGTTCCAATAGTACGTTTGATGCAAGCCTCTGGTAAATTGGTAATATTTTTGCCAAATGAGCTTCATTCACAGGTGTTTTCACCAATTCTTTATGTGAACCTGGTTTTCTACCACTTGAAATTGTTGACTAGTACAAACACCACGATTCTTGACCAGAAGGGCATTTAAAATGCTGTGGTTTTTTGTCTGTGGAAATGTTACGATATAATGTACCATAACTAGCAGTCTTCATTTTGTCAGCATTTCCTTTGTCGTTTAAAGCATTTAAAAACTTCGAGGCATTTTTATTCCACTATGAATAGTTAGCTACCTCCATTTCTTTGAGTGAGTTATTGTTTTATGGCACAAGGGCTCCATTTCTTTGAATATAACATGGCCATGACAAAGGATGTTTTAACGTCAGATAGTTACCATTTCGTCAAAAATTATCCATATCAACTTTGCAAATATTGAAAAGTTAATTACCCGCGTTCAGCAGGTTACGGTAAGTGCTCAAAAAGGCGCGAAAATTATTCTTCTAATATATAAACTCACAGATCTTTGGGTCACCTTCCATATTTTGTGAATCTCCCCTGCCGAATTCATGCTCCGGGCACCATTTTGGATAGGTAGGTAAAGGTATCGAGAGATAATATATTCTGTATTAGATTCAACACAGAATGGGAATGACTACCCGGGTGATAGAGGAAATATCTATAAAAAAATCGTTCACTCTATAAAATGTAGTATTTTTTTCAAGACGAAATCTAATCGTACTTCAACATTCACATTATTCCCTTGTAGGTTTCCAGTATAAAGCCTTTCGAGTATACTTTTTCTACATACACGGTTTTCTCGTTTCAAAGAAATTAATGATCTAACATGACTATGTCATATTTAATATCAGTCATTTCTAAAAAGGTAGATTTTTTCCGATCCATATCAACTTTGTAAGAACTGAAAATGCAATTGAATTTGCTTGCAGCAAGTTAGAATATGCGTTCAAAGATTCGGAATTCACTCTAGCCATCTTCGCAGATTTACGCTTAGTACTTGGACTTGCATTTTGCATGACTTTAAGAAACATAGGTTTCAACAAACTCCCAACGTGTGAACTATTCAATGATCAGACAAATTTTATAAATCTGTAAAACGAAATATTTAACAAGGAATGCCTGTTTTAGAAGGATTATCGTGAATTTCAATTTTTGGATTGTAGGAAATGGATGATGCTCTTGTTTTTTAAGTTCCTTTGAGAATTAATCCATCAATACACAGACAAAATAAACATTTGGGAGCTTAAACATAAAGGGCGTTAGTATAAGGAATCTAAGACTTTTAGATTCTCATGGAGGCTGTTATATTAGTACACATAGTAATGAAGTTTATGCATGATTGTAGATGGATTGCCTACACCTTAATTTAATCAAACCCCAGACAATAAAGGAAAAATGTTTTCACAACCTAGAGTCCGCCATCAGTAATCTAAGTATCTTTGGTCAAAGGCGTAGTTAGGTTATCGGTACGCAAAAAAAATTGGGCTTGCAAGCTGAATGGATGCATTTTGTAGAAAAATCACTTTTCTGTAAAACAAATCCATTCCAGAGGATTTAAAATCTGCTCCGAAAATTTTAGAATTTAAAGCCAGTGTAGCTTCAGTAATGCTGATCTTTAGATTTTCAGTCTTTATTAACAGAATAAAAGATTCTGAAGAGAGAAGGAACTCGCTTTCTGCAACTTCCGTCCGCTAAAATAGGAAGTAGTAAGCATAGGCTCTGGAAACAGGAGTAGGCGACGAACTGGATGCGAAATCGTTTCGGAAGCAAAAACATTTGAAGTAAAATTTTTAAAAAATCAAAATTTTAATAAAAACCTTTCCAAAAAATTTCTGCTTCTAGCTAACCGATTATTATTAGCGTTTGTTCTGAATCATGCCTTCAAAAACACTCTAAAGATATTGCATTTATAACCGAGGCATGAATCGCACTCCTTTCTTTTTCGGCAATTTTAAATTTAGTTGCGATTTTACACTATACAAGCGAGGAAATAAATTTATATAGTTCCTAAAATGTTACGACACACACAAATAAAAGTTGAAATCTTGTGATAGATTAAGAAAATATCCATTTCAAGCAGGAAGTTCCTAATTTGGAAAAGAAATATTGGAAAGGAAAGATAATTTTGCTCACTGCCAAAAAAAATAGAGAATCCTTCACGAGTACACATATGCTATGTTACTGAATGCTTCTGTATTATTTAATATTCCGTTTGAAAAATATCAAGATACGTTGTGGAAAGTCAGAGTTCGGACTTCTATGTAGTTTTCGCAGCATTTAAAGCAGTTTTATGAATATAAAACACCAAATTTGTCTGACAAGATTAACAGTTACTGAAGCGCACACTAAACTTACGAATTTCTACTATTCTCGATGAAACAATAGCGTTTGGTAAGTGCAGCGATTTTTAAGAATAAACTATACATCTAACTTTAGCACAGTATATACGGAAAATTCTATCCAAGTTCTCTCATTGGATTACAAATAAAAGTTCCAAAAGTTTGACTTGCATTAAAGATGTTTTACTGAAATATGAATAATCTTACTGAAAAATACCCCATAATGAAGAAACGTATATTATGCAAGTGTGCGTAGAATTGTATATGTAATAAAAATAATTGCATTTTCTATCTATAATAACACGCAGCATTGAGCGTCCAAAGAAAATGGTGATTTTGCTCAATAACAAACGGGAGAGCTTTTGTTCAATTTTAGCGGTGATCATCACCGAAGATTCTTGGTGCTTAACGTAGAGCAAACCTAAAGGATGACGGAATTATCTGACAATTGAACATGAAGGGGTTGGATGAGCAGAAGCAAGTATACTTGCGTTCGATCGCGCTAATCACTGCTTAGGAGCTAAATCCTCTATTTTCTCAACCGCAGTTGGAGTTATTTCGAGACTATTACTAGGTGTGCCCACTCTCCCAACATCGATGGCGACATTGTCATACCGATTGATTGATGGCTGCATGTCGTCCTTTGGAAAATTTGCACTAAAAGCGAGTCATCATGGGTGATGTTTGTAACGTTGTCCCAAAAGTGATGATTAGAAAGCGAATGGGACAGTCTTCAACCACGAATCTGTTTCCTGTCGCACACATAAGAGGGTTTGAGAAAAATGATTAGATTATACGTGTTTTTTTATTCACACACAACACATCACCGTGGAAGCATTTGGAAAGCCATCGGTGCTAACAGCTGAAAATCTATAGTGAGCAACATTAGTCGCATTGTATTCCTGATGTGACTTCTGGTCTTCAGGCGGTATTGGGTATAGAAAGGTGAAAGTGTTTTAATGGTCAATTTTATTTTCCCTCTCTTTTTCGAATATTGGTTTGGCATGATTAGGCTCCGTTGAATACTCCCCCTCCTCCAAATTATGTAGAATTGAGACTACATTAACTCTTTCTGCATGTTACGATACAGCACGCTTGAGACCCTAATTGGTTGAAATTAAGTTGATGACGGAATGTCGTCCTTTGGAAAACTTCTAAAAATTAACCATAATCGGTGATGCTTATAATGTTGCAGAAGACACGAGTAGCAAACGAATAGGACAGTCTTCATCGTCGAATCTGTTTCCTATCACTGACATAAGAGGACGAGAGAAAAGTGATTAGACAGTGCGGTATATATTTTATTCATACGCAGCTTGTCACCCTGGAAGTATTTCGAAAGCCAACAGACGAAATGTGTCATTATGTCTTATTGCATTCCTGATGCGATTTAGCCTCCTCTTCGGGCCTTCAGGCAGTATTCGGGATACATAAGTGCGAGTGTTTTCATGGTCAGTTTTATTTTCCCTTATAATATTTTGTTCGAGTATTTCTGGGACATTATTGGGCGTCTGTTGAATACCTCTTCTCCAAATTATAAAGAGGAATTAGCTACGTGGCCCAGCGTTTCACAGGCTATCTCGAATAATGCGTCATTCCCTGGCGATGAGAGGTGAGGTCATGCCCAGCATTCTCTCATAAATAGATAAGAAGAGCGGTTCAAACATTCTGTCCGCGAAACCTTGTCGTAATCGGCTTATTTAAAAAATTATACCGTTATTTTGTAAAAAAAACTTTATACTGTATCGTTTCGAAATGAATGGTGTATCCGATTCCGGAATAATTTTTTTTCTGACTTTAGTGCGGAGGGAAGGACACGTGCTCGACATTCTCTCCTAAATAAGGAGAAAAGAGCGGTTCAATCATTCCGTCCGCGTAAACGCGTCGAAATCCACTTATTTTTAAAACATCACAACGAAAATACAAAAAAATTGTTTTGTAAAATTCCTATTCCGGAATTATTTTTTTGTCTGACGGAAGGAATGAGATGACCCAGCATTGATCGGAATCCATATTTCTTTAATACGCCCGCCTCCAGTTTACAAACGCATGAAGCAAGATGCACTACATACATGAAATCTCAAAGTTAAATCTCACGGGAAAATTATTAAAAACCCTATTTGGACGATTTTGATTTCCCTGTTTCTTTGTATCAATTACCAAAACCAGCACACAACGCCATCCATATTGCATTGAGGGAATTAAATATTTTTTAAACAATAAAAATTATTTGAATTGCGTTGCAACAATGAAAAGAATTGTGGTAAATTAGTTTTTAATTAATATATTTTTTACTAATTAAAATTTCTGAATTTAAAAAAGGTCGAAATGGATTCCTTGGATTATTCCCCATCTTTTGGTACTTTCGGCGCGGTTCGTGAGTAGATAGCCGGACATAGATACATACGTTTGTTTACCTCCGAATTTTAATAGGATCGATTGAGACTACATAAATACGGCACATTTTAGACCCTCGTCGGCCGAAATTATGTTTATATTGAAGAATGTGAGCTGAGAAACTGCATAGCCTCTTTAACCAGGTGTCCGTTCGCTGTACAAGTTTTGAATATTAAGTAATTTGGCAAGTTTTTGATTATCTATGTACTAAACTCGGGTTTTGTTTTAGTCATTCCTTCATAGTATGGCATTGTGTCCGATGGTATGACCATGTTTTTAGTTACTTACGCATATTACTCTTGCGCAAGGAACCTAATTAGGATTTCTTTTAATATTCTTCTGCTACAAATCAGTGTGGAGAAAATTAATCCTTAACTTTCATTTTCCGGTTTTTTGCACTATTTAATTGAACGGCAGTCATGTACTGAAGAATTAACTATTCCTATTTCTAGTTTGGATTCTGTTTCGATAATCCAACCGTTTCGACCTATTCAAAAACCTAATCGATATTTCTAATTTTTTAAACCGGAAATAGACAAGAGAATTAAAACACCTCAACTAATTTGGTAATAAATTAGTCTAAAAATGTCAAAGAAATTATTTAACCTACAACTTTCTGGGCAGAAAATTTAGAAAATCGCACTTCTCTTGGGAAGAATTGAATACAAACCACCAGCTCGAGAGCATTTAGTTACAGGTTGTTGTATTAATGTTTAATTCCTCTGATTTTCTTTTGTTTGACAACTGAATCACCTTGCTCATTTCTGAGAATTATCCCAGAACATCCATTTTAAGTGTTTATCTTCTTCAGTACGTGGCCGCCGAACTGTTATTAAGATTGCATCTTATTCCGAATTATCTACGATTGTTCCATCGAAACGTTTCTGGACGGCGAAGATTAAAATTTTGTGGTCTTACTTGTAGTGAAAAGCGGAAGAGACATTGAAGAAAATCCTCCGATAGACGAGTTCACAGTATCGTGAAAACGGCTTCCCTTTTATCGGACAATCCGCACCCAATACTGGATTCCGAGGCGACAACTTGAAATAAACCAGGATCTCTTGACAGCGTCTGCATGGTTGGGGAGATCCGGACATTCCATTACTTTAAGAGTGGGGGATATACGCAGATACAGGTTCCATCCTTGTATTGGGAAACAATTTTAAAAAATAGGAGCTGAAAGGAAAAGAATAAATTTAGTCAGGAAAGTAAATAATAGAAGGACATGCTCGAAGTTACTGACAAGAAAACTATTGAGAGCAAATCAAGGTTCGTTCATACTACGAAAAAATAAAATTAAACCTTAAAATTAGAAAATACATAAATCATTTGGTGTGTGCTCCTGAATAAACGTTAGGGTAAAAGTAAAGTTTACGGTGCGAAGCCGTTCCTCTCTATTTAGGACTGCCAACTTTTTGTCGCCAAGAGCAAGATGCCTTGGCGATGCGAGAGCATTTGTTTTGGGTGCGCAGTGAGTATTTTATTGTTGCCTTGTGCACACAATGCCTGTGGCATTGCAAGTGTGTCCCGGGCAAATTTTTTTAAACTTAAAAAACATCAGCTGCTTCGCTTTCAGCAAAGCGGGCAACTAGTAGCTTCGCTTTTTTATTGAATGTTAGAAACCTAGGTTTTTTTGAAAGAAATTCCAAAATGAATTTTTACCTCAAAGCATTCCTTCGTCAAAGTGAACAAAAGCGAAGAACTTCGCTTTTTCATTGATAAGTGAAACATACAGAAAAATGTTATTGTATTAAATTTTATTGTCATTTTACATTAAATCGTCACACGAAACAAATGCATTGTCCCATCTGTCAAAAATCAAAATGTAGAATTCCAAACGAAGTTTTATTCAAATTCGAAGAAATCGACCAATGAAATCGTCACATACCCGACCAATAAAATCGCAACGCTGAAAAGCGAAATAAAAATATAACGATTCCTGCACGAACAAGACATGAATAGGAACATTCCTGCGCAACCAAACAAATGTTCTGACGTCGCCAATCGGTCTTCTGCTTGGCAGCAAGGAATTGGCGAGCTAAAGCGGAGAGAAAGGGCTTCGCACCGTAAACTTTAATTTAACCTTTGTTTGAAAAATGAGGGATAATTTCTTATTAAACACAAGTTTTATTAATCACTCAAAATTGACTGTCAAGAGAATTACAAAATGAATTAGAAATATTCAGTACATTATGAGCAATGCGTATGACCAGACACTAACAGCAGATTTTCGTTCCACTCGTAAAAACTTATCGCTTTTGGGTGGCATTTGTTGAATTTGAGTTTTTTGGCGCAGAATTCACTTTTGGCTATGGTGCGCTGCACTCATGGTGCTAACACTTTTATACGAAATGTAAACAATCGAAATATAAATTGTGCACAAAATCCAAATGACTAAGGGCCGTATTCACCAAACTTGATTGATCCAGGATTAAATCGCGAATCAGCAAATCCGAGAATCAATTCTAACACTGGATCAAAGTCCTTCGGTATTCTCCATCAACGGATTACGTGATCCATGGCTTAACTGGAAGAAAAATGTAAGCTATGTTTTGATTGGTCAATGAACGAACCTCGCCGAAGTTTTTCGTTCCGCTTCAATCGATGACAGAGACATAATATAAACATTATCTCGTGTGTTTCGATCAACTAACGCCGTAATTCGATTCTGTCGTTTTATTCTTGTTGCAATAATTATGGATCGTAAAAGAATTTTACAGAAATTGAAGCCGAGGCTTTTCTCCTCTCCTTAGATAAATTGAAATCAGTAATTGAGGGCAGGTTTACACGTCACGCTTCCCAAGGTTATTAACGTGCGGGAAAAGTGACGTCTCCTAAACAACTACCAGAAGGACCCGTAAAAAAACCAGATGCAACAACTAATAAAGACAAGGCAAGCGCCTGGGCGGAATTAATTGTCACTTTCAACAGTTTTTCCCAAAGTTGCAAAAAATAAATACGAAGAAATTGATTACGTACTATAAAAATCTGAAAAGGAAGGGCAATAAAAATCAATCCAATAGGAGATTTCAGATTTTCAAGACTGGATTCGCCTGCATCTTTATTTAAACGATAACGCGATCGAAAGGCTACATTGTTCATACAGTCCAAATCATTTGCTCCATATGGATGCACAGATATTTTCCTTTCGAATATTTCTAAAATTTATAAACTTTCAATATCGTCTAAATGCGACAATCCAACGTCTGCCATGTATGTTTTGATAGAAGGTAGAAGCAGGGCCGTACCGAGGTGATCCTGCACCCTTGGCGGAACTGCCAAAGCTGCGCCCCCCCCACGTGACACATTTTCATTAATTTTTCATCCCTTCTATAAAACCCCTGCCCGGAAAAAACTACATTACTGCAAATATTTTTATACACAAATTTAGCATGTTTTATGATTTATTAAATAGGTTTAATAAAAATTGCGTATCCTTAAAAAAATACTTTAATGAACTATATTCACGAAAAATACTGTACACAACAAAATAAACGTATCAAATAAATTACAAATTGTGCAAATTTTCTACAAGACGGAAAATAAACAACAACAACAAAGATTACATAACCAGATTGAGTCCCAGTGCAAAGCACTTTTACTCTATTTGAACAAACATTGATTGCCTTAGACTCGGAACATTTTAATTAGACAAAATCTCTAACTTATTGCTTATTGCAGTTATTGAACATTGGCCTTTGTGTGATGCATAATAAAGAAGATAATATTTTTGCTTCGCACTATGTAAAGTGTATAGTACATAAATTACTAGTTAGAAATAAGAGAAATTAGAGCCGAAATTAAGGGTTGAGTATATACGAGCTGAATTCAAATTTTATTAATATCAAATGACTCTTTCTAGATCAGAGGTTCCTAACCTGTGGTACGCGTACCTTTGGGGCTACGTGGAGGACAAGTTACAAGTTAAGGGTACTCAAAAGTGATTTTGGTAATGGCGGAAAACGCAAAATATAAGAATATTCTGGAATATCGTTTCATCAAGTTCGTTTGAAAAATGAAACTTACGATTTAGAAGGCTTATTTACGGAATAAGAAAAAGGATAAAGTAGATAAATACCTAGTAATTGAGTAATTGTTAGTTTTCGTCATGACCGGCCGCCACGACTTCATCGGGCACTGTGCTCCTCGCATAATAGCCCCCATTACGAGCGGCTCATGCGACGACCCCCCCATTTTACCGGGGTACGACCCGTCATCGGAGATGGGCTCTAAGAGCCACACCACCATTACTGTATCCACCAAGGGGATACGGTAAGCGAGAACCTGCTTACTTATAAAGCAGTTTCTCATCCGTGAACTTCGCCATGCATGAATCATGTGATTAAATGCGAGAAATTAGTGATAATGTGATTAAATAAGGAAATTAGTTTGTCATTTTAAAATTGAAAAGTATTGTTGCAAATTATACATTTTTTAATTTCTTTAAATTAAAGGAAAAATTGTAGAATTATTAAATTCGTATCATTAAAAATATATTTTTTTGAATTTTAAAATGACGTAAAAAGACATTTGAGATGATATTTTTAAAAAATATGGCGAAAAGACAGCAAAATCTTGTCTACTTTTTTATTAACTGAAATTTTAATTATATTTTGAGCTTTGAAAAGTTGATAGTGATTCTACTCTTGTTTTGAAGAGCATATGCGCCAAATTTCATCAGTATCAAGCAAAAATGTTGATTTTTTAAAAAGACAAATAACATTAATCCTTGTATGTATTATTGGAAAGTAAAATTTTATGGTTAAATTATCAATTATCAAGACAAGTAAAAACAATTTTCAAGATGAGTAAAAACAACCCGATCATGAATTTGGTGTAGAATAGTTGCATTAGATTTTTTATGCAATAAACTAACACGAAGCACTATAATGCTAATTTTATATTTTGCTTGTAATCATCCTTTTGTATGCATATTTTTACTACTAATAAAAGCGCATGTATGCATAGGAGACTGTCTGTTAGCGTTCTACAAGACAGACCGTTGAGCCTAGAGTTGCCAAATTTGGTACAAACCTACTACGAAGGGTGGCAAAATACACCTTTGTGAGTTTTTTTAAAACTTTAATTAAAACTTAGGAAAGAATTCTTTTGACAGGGTAGTTCAGCGATAATAGCCGGAATTATTATCATTTAAAACTAATATCTACACCACCTTATAATTTAAAAAAAATTATCTTTCAAATGATAACAGTCTAGTTGTGCATTTTTTTTAAAATTTCACAATTTTTAAAAAATATTTTTATGTATTAGTATAATTTACAGCAATGCTGGATTGAAAGTCAAATCAATTTTACTGATTCATCAAATCTTTAATTTAATATATCTCTTATGTTAATAAATGTGTTATAAAAATTTATTTTGATTATTACAGTATAAAACCTTTTGTTGTAATGAAATGATGCCATTTTCGTTGCTTTACCAGTTTATTTAGTCTAATTTTTTGTTAATTGTTTGCTATTTGAAATAAATTTACTTTTTAAATAGATTTACTATATTATTTTAATAGATTTACTTTTTAGCTATGATCTAAAATTCATTTTTTAACTTAGGGCAGATAATCTTCAATGAAAACCATATCATCTATTTCTTTGTAAGAATTAGGTAAAAGATTCAAGTTATAGTCAGATAAATACAGTGTAATAAATGTAATTCAAATTTGAATTATGCATGGTCGAAATAAAAATTAATTTTCATTGAAATTAATGATATTAAAGAGTCATTCTGAATAAAAGATTTTTAACAATTGAATGTAAAAATCAAAGTCATTAATTTTATTTGATGCAAAACATTGCCTTAAAATTTTTTTCAAATTAGCTCGCGAAAGAAAAGCAAATTAAATAATTTGATGTTTTTAAAATTGGTTGGCATAAATAATATATAATTAATAAAAAGGGCGAATCAGCTGGCAGTAGAAGGCGGCTAGAATTTAATACAACCAAACCAATTTAAAAATACAGAAATAATTTGAGCTCATCTCTTTAAAACTAATTTATCTCCTTAGAAAAGAATGAAAATGTCCAAGTATTTCTTTATGCGCCCACTCTCTGATGAAACAGAAATGCAACACTTCCTTCGTTTCAGGCCCGGTGCATACTATCCTATTTGTGTCGTTGAAGATATAAAAATAACAATAGTAACCCGCATGCTTCCTGTGTAGACACACAGGGGAATGGGGGATAATATTGTTATTTTCATAGCTTCAACGACACGAATCGGCTAGTGTGCACCGGGCCTTACTTGCCACTAAAGAAACACCAAAGGACCACTCGTCCTATTAGTAGGAGGCTCCTTTATTCTTCCTACAATATAGTAAACAAAATAAAGTAAGACCTCACCACCCTCAAGCACAAAACTCCAAGAAAAAGTGCGAATCCCCTTTTCCTTTGAGCTTTTAATAGTCAAATTACGTGAATTTTTTGCCCTCCCTCGAAGAAGATTCTTAAGGCCGGTGCACACAAGCCCATTTTTGTAATTGAAGCAATAAAAAAAAAAATAGTAACCCACATGCCCGCTGTGGAGACACATAGGGGGAATGGTGGTTACTATTGTTATTTTTATAGCTTCAACGACACGAATCGGCTAGTGTGCACCGGACCTAAGGCAGGCGAGTTCCCTTGTCCATCTATTTTACGACTGTGAAATGAGATCCAAGAAATAAGAAAAAAACATGTTTTGCCATCTCTAGGCAAGAACCACACTCATGGTCAAAGGACCCTTTTCTCCTTGCTGGAGGAACCCTTTTTTCCTGCGGCAGCAAGAAATTCAAAGTTCTAAGAAAAGGCGCAGGCCCTTTCTCTCTCTCTCTGTAAGGGTGTCACAACCAGACAAGCTGGCAACTTGACCACAGGACAAAGCAACTAGCCACTCCCGTAATGTTTAGTAAGCCACTGAAGACTTATTTCCAAATTCTTTTTTTATTTGCACAACAAATCGTACCAACCTAATTCTAAACTAAGTTTTTTATATGGTCATTTTTGCGCCCTCGTTCTGCCTGCGCCATTGGCGGGGGCCAATCTCGCCACCCCCTCGGTACGGACCTGGGTAGAAGAGAAATGCGCATGCGTAAAACGAAAATCCGCGAATTATCACTGTTAATCCTCCGATTTCTGAGGATCAAAAACGGTGTTAAAATAGCCGGTGATCTCGGGATTTTCGTTGGAGAATACGGATTTTCATATGATCAAGGAATTAACTCTGATTCGAGGTTTAATCCGAGTGTTAAAGAGTTGGTGAATAAGGGCCTAAAAATCTAAAATAATTTTAAAGAGAAGAAAATGAATCCATGAAAGAAGCATGATGAAATAAAAGCCATAAACCTGAAGGTATGGCTAAATAAAGTTAAATGTGATCATAAATTACTAACAATGATTACTAAATAGACAGCGAACCGGGGGACTATACAAAAATTGACTTCGTAATTTTTTCAGTAGTATATTTATCGACTCAAACATCATGGAATATAATTCTTTGTCATTATTTGCCATTTTTCCTTTTTTGGGAGGCTTGTTTTCTGATTATATTTTCCTAAACAGTGCACTTTTTAGCTTTTATTGCTGCATCTGAATGTTGAACTGACTGCTATGAGGAGAACAAATCTTATAAAAGTCACTTTTTAATTAGATAATTCTAATTAAAATTCATTAATCAGTTTATTTTTTTTTTAAAAAATCAAAAATAGAGTTATCTTTCATATTTCATTCATGTTGTCATAATGTAATTTATTTTTGAAAAAGTGAAATAGAGTTTTGGCAGCTAATGGGTTATAGCCTTTTTCTAACTGGAAACAGATCTGACTGTTCAGAAATTAGGTATTAGGCAGCATATTTACGGATCCTACTATGGTTTGGATTGAGGTCGCTTTTAACTGACTCTCAGCGTCGCGTGACGTCGCTTGCTTCTGAATTATGTCATAGGAGCGCGCTTAGTTTG
Organism: Araneus ventricosus; assembly: GCA_013235015.1. Lineage (NCBI taxonomy): Eukaryota > Metazoa > Arthropoda > Arachnida > Araneae > Araneidae > Araneus > Araneus ventricosus. The sequence continues at coordinate 4,388 of BGPR01016887.1, read as the reverse complement.
GATTCGGATCTTTGTCTTAGCTATTGTATCATGGAGAAGCCAAAATTATCTTTATCTTGAATTCATCATTCCCTTTAGAAATATCCAAATAATCGTAATTAAAAGATAATTTTGGTTTTTCCATGATACAATAGCCGAGACAAAAATCGAAATTCAAACTAAGAGCGCTCCTATGACATCATTCAGAAGCAAGCGAAGTCACGTGACGCTGAGAGCCAGTGAAAAGCGACCTCAATCCAAACCATAGTAGGATCCATAAATATGGTATTAGGCCACGATTAAATGCTGCCGTTTCGAAAAAATTGGTTCGTTTCGAAAATATTCGACGTAAAGTTTAGCCTTATTGAAGACATTCATTTTTGAAATACAAAATGTTTAATTTGTTTAGTTTCTAGTCTCGATTTTTTCGGATGGGAGAGGGATGTACGATTTCACTTCAACCCTAAATATTTGGTATTGAACATGAGCTACTGCGCATGTGCCACGAATGCACAACACTGGGCAAACCTTATATATGGTCAAGAAATTTAATGAAATTACGAATTTAAGTAATTTTTGCACGATGTCCGACAAAAGAAATTTAAAAATCAAAGTTTCGAGAATTCTATTTGAAATTTACACACATTAAGTGAAGAATAAACATTTAGTTCACCAAAAATTCCTGTCAAAATATTCCGAAAGGAGATCAGAAAAATCACGAAAATTCTCTGCGATTTCTAAATACTTTTCGGAACACCGCATGAGTGATTCTTAAAATGCCATATTTAGCCAAAACAATTAAGACAAAAATTGAAATACTTTGATAAATCTTCAAAAAGTAGACTCGGGAAACTATTTTCATAAATAATATACTACGAGCCCAATGTCAGACTATTTAACCCTTTGCAATCCGAAAGATAATAAGATGCATAATTATATACGTGTGACATCACGGATTTAGCTCCTTAGGAAGCTGAAAAATATTGTTATTAACTTATTTCAATTTCTAAAATTTAATATGTCTGTTTTTGCTATTATATGGTTTCTATAATAAGCGCTATCCAACAAGAAGTTGGAAGTTGATTTGACTTTCCCTGGCACAAGATCCTCGAAGCTATCCAACAAGAATGTGAAAAAGATGCATCATTCAGAATGTCGAGTCCGACTCGACACAAGAGATGAAAGGGTTAAAGCATTTTTAATTCTTATAATTGAATTACAATAAAACCTAAAATCAAGATTTATTAATTTTTTTAATGCACTGCTTAGTGTATTATGCAAGATCAGACAAACTCAAGAATAGAATTGGATATTTAGAATACAATTAAATCTGGAAATACGCAGCATTAGAATTTATAGATTAAATGTTTTGAGAAAATATTTAACTTAACATAGATTTCGGAAATATTATCCAATATACGAGGGTCAGTCAAAGAGTTGCTCGAGAATACGAAACAGGATAGAAATTTTATAATAAAGAAATAAGCATACTAAAGTTCCATATAATAGCTACATATCAACATATTCACTTACCTTATTTAAACATTTGTCGATGCGTGGCTCAAGTTTTACTATGTCTCTTGCGAAGAAATCCGGTCCAACAAACATTGTTGAGTTATTGCTGTTCGGTTAAACACAAACCTTACGGAATTCAAGGTGCTCGACAATAGTCTGATGCACACTTCCATGTGGAGTATCTAGTTCATTTCCAATTTCGCTCACTGTTACGCGTCTGTTTACAGAATGCATTCATTCACTCGAACAACGATCTCTGCATTTGATGTTCTTCCCTCGCATTACGCGTTATTAACATGACACTCTTTCTCGAAAATATTGCACCACTTTGCGATAGCTAGACGCAGTTTTTCATTTTCACGAACACTTCGTGCAACAGCCGATAAATTTAAGTGCAGTTACATTCTTTTAGAACAAGAAACGACTCGCTGCACACATTTCCAATTTGAACGCCACCTGTAGCTTCGAGGGCATGTTCACGTCTGATTAGCAAGCGAACTAAAACTGCCACGTCAAGCTCTGAATATGTGGCAGAGATGCAGTGAGCAGTGGTGCCACAAAGTTTTAACAAAATATTCTGTTACCAATATTTTTTACGGGGAGATGCAACTAACTTTTTGACTAGCCTACGTATATTCATTAATTCAGTGTGTTGGATGTTATCAGCAGCGTTGGAAACAATATTTAATTCCATTTTCGCTTTCATGAAATTAGAATCTTACAGAACACTTATTTAGACTGCACCAAGGAAATGATTGGATTGATAATAATAATAGAAAGTGATGAATCGGATTGCTGAATGGACGAGTTTTCTGGTTTGTTTGCTTACAGTAAAAACCTTCAGCTGCTGGGCTTTTTCGGGTCTATTCTGGTACCCCCGGTTGGGGTGGGGGGCCGGGGAGTTTTTGCCCCCTTTAAAACCGGGAAAATTGGGCGGCCCCCAAACCCATCCGGGGGTACCAGAATAGACCCCTAGGCTTCCACCGGAATTACGTTGCCCCAGCACTAAAATGTAAATAAACAAAACAGAAAACTCGTCCATTAAAGAAGTGAAGATAATCTGTTGTTCTCTTCCCCACTAGATTTGTACAAATGCCGCACAATAGGCATGGGAATTGAAGAAGATTACTACAAGATCCGAATTCGAACTCAGAAGATAGACACGTGAATGCACAGAAAGTCTCGAATGAAGACGACAGGTTTAGGAAGCCGGTTGTCGGGGGTTCGAATCTGAGGTTCGTCTGCGCATTTTTTGCTATAGTTTGCAATGTGTTTGACGCAACAAGCTTGCTGCAAGTTCGAAGCGTGGTGGCTAACTCGTTTGCAATAACGTATTTGAAGCTTACACTTTTGCCGTGTAAAACTTGCTGCAAGCTTGCATATTTGCAGAACAAGATTGCTGCAAACTAAAATTGCTATCTGGGAATGATGACGATATTAATGTAGCAGATGAAGACTATGTTCACGTCAATGTCACAAATGAACAATTCTCCGGCTTCAGGTGCCACCTCCAATAGAACTGTGTTCAATGTTCAGGTGCCCTCCCAGGTCTACTGAAATTACCATAGGGTAAATGTGCCTTCGGCACATAGACAAAAGCAGCCATCAAATATCAGGGTAATTTCTCTTTCTAAACTTCGTATATGAGAAAGTTAAAAAAAAAGTAGCTCGAATAAATTCCTAAACTGAATTTTGCCTCCTCAGGTAATAACGCCTAGGGAACATGCCCTGCCTCCCAGTGGCGGTGATTGGGTGTAAAAAGTGGTGAGGGGGCAAAAATTGTATAAACAATCTAAAAGATCCGAAAGTATAGGGGTAGACAACAAAATTTAAAAATTTAGTCAAAAAATTAGCTAAGTTTCCGGAACTTTATTGCTTTTTTTATAATTCTTCGTTTTAAGCACCTAAAATAAAATAAAAATTTAATTTTTCGTTAAAAAAGTAGGGGAGACTGCCCCCCTCGCCCCCAACTCGTCGCCACTGGTGTCTCCCCATCCTAGTTACAACATTGAACTGAGCGGGGGGGTTCATTTGGGAGCAATTGGTGCAGTCGCTTAAAGGCCGACCCTGATGAAATCATTCAAAACTTTCTGTGCATTCACAGTTCGAATCCGGATCTTGTAGTAATCTTCTTTTGCTCTCATGCCTATTGTGCGCCATTTGTACAAATCTAGTGGAGAAGAGAACAACAGATTATCTTCATTTCTTTATTCAGCAATCCGATTCACCATTTTTTATAATTATCAATCCAGACATTTCCTTAGTGTAGTTTAAATAAATGTTCTGAAAGATTCTCGGCCTTATTCACCATCCATGGTTAAACCATGATCAGCGGTTAAAAGGGAATTTACACGAACAAGCGAATGCTGACCGAAATGATCAACTGGATTTATACCCTAACTGGCGAGTTGGCGAGAAACTCGTTTTGCTAGAAGGCTGAGGGTAATTTTAAAAATCGCCAACAACAGAGAAATTGAAATACCATGCCAAAATAGCAACCCGCCAGGCTATATATTTGGCGATGCATTTCGGTCAGCTTTCGCATTATAACAGCAGAACCATGATTTAACTGCTGATCATGGTTTAACCATGAATGGTGAATAAGGCCGTCTGGTTTTATAAAACCGAAGGCGGGATGGAATATTGTTTCCAACGGGGCTGCTAACATCTAGCACTATGAATTAATGAATATACAAAGGCCAGTCAAAAAATTAGTTGCATTCCCTTGTAAAAAATATTGGTAAAATAATATCGGCCTTTTTCACCATCCATGGTTAAACTATGATCAGCGGTTAAAAGGGAATTTACACGAAGAAGTGAATGCTGACCGAAATGATCAACTGGATGTATACCCTAACTGGCGAGTTGGCGAGAAACTCGTTTTGCTAGAAGGC
>BGPR01016886.1:0-33641 GCA_013235015.1 Araneus ventricosus | reverse complement strand
AAAAATATCCCCCCCCAGTTCGTCACTCCATCTGTTCGACGTTTGACATGGGGGGCTGTAGATTTCTTTACCTACTTCTATATTCAGTTCGTAAAAAAATATCCCCTCAGTTCAAGCTCCATCTGTTCGACGCTCGACATGGAGGTTGTAGATTTCTTACCCATTTATATTCGAACCAAAAAAAAATATCCCTCTAGTTCAAATACCCATTCTGCTCGACGCTCTGTAGATTACGGAGTGATTTCTTACCCATTTCATATTCGAACTGTAAAAAATATCCTCTAGTTCAACACTCATCTACCTGACGTTTTAGATTATGGAGTGCTGGGATTTTACCTATTTCTAGGCTCTGAAATCAAAAAAATATCCTCTCAGTTCAGCACTACCTGTTCGATCGCGCTGGATTACGGAGGTTGTAGATTTCATCCATTTCATTCGAACTGTAAAAACATCCCCTAGTTCAGTTAACGCATGTGTTCGACGCTCTGGATTACGAGGTTGTAGATTTCTTACTCCATTTCATATTCGAAACTATAAAAAATATCCCCTCTGGTTCAAATGACCCATGTGTCTTCGACGCTCCATTTGAGGTTAGATTTCTTACCCATCGGTATATCTGAACTGTAAAAAACATCCCCTAGTTCAACACCATCTGTTCGACGCCTGGACTGGAGGTTGTAGATTTCTTATCTACTTCGTATTCGAAACTGTAAAAAAAGAGTCCCTCCAGTTCAAAGAATTCCATCTGTTCGACGCGTTGATTACGTGAGGTTGTAGATTTACCTACTTCTTAACTAAACCAGCCATCCCCAGTCTAAATACCCATCTGTTCGACGTGCTCGATTTTGAGGTTGTAGATTTCTTACTCATTTCTGTACTGAAACCGTAAAAAATATCCCCTTCTAGTTCGTACCATCTGTCTGACGCGTTGGATTATGTGGAGTGTTGTGATTTTCTTACCTGCCGCATTTCATATTCGAAACTGTAAAAAAATATCCCTCTAGTTCGTAGCACCATGTTCGACGCTCCTGGGATTACGGAGGCTTGTAGATTTCACCCATTTCTATATCTGAAACTGAAAAAATATCTCGGTTCAACACTCCAAGTACTGGACGCTCTGACTACGGAGGCTAGATTTTCACCATTTCTATGGTTTAAAACTGTAAAAATATCTCCCTCAGCGTTCACCCATCTGTTCTGGACGCCTGGGATTTATGTTAGATTTCTTAGCCCATTTCTCTTATTTCGAACTGTACTGTGTGTTCTGCAAGTGATTTTATTATCTAATCAGTAATATCAATAGAGAGAAAATGTTTAGTTTATCCATCGTCTTCCTTTTGTACTAAGACAGACAGAAATAATGATCCCGCTAAATATGATGATTACTTCCAGTTTCCTGCATATTCCTGTAGGCTCCAGAAGTCATGAGCAGAGCGAATTGTTTTCCATCAATATAAATTGCCTTCTTATGAGTACAAACCTGCAGAGTTGAGTCGCGAAAACTTTTATGAGATTTTTAAAAAGAGCTGTTGGCACTCTTGCTCCAGACACTACGTGAAAGAAGGTCGAATGAATGTTCCACCCCCCCCGCCAAGAACGAAAATAAACAAAGACGAGGCGCTCGTAAAAGATGGGAAAATGCACCCACTTCTGTAAGAATTCGTGCCTCTTTGCACCAAGAGTTATATTTTTTCTGTTCAAACAGTTCCTTTGTTTCTGCTTTATGAAGATATGTGAGTTTTCAAATGTGGGTTGGTTTTACTGTGTTCTGCATATAACTGAATTAAAATATAACAAGAAGGCCTGGAAACAATTTGTTTGACTGAGTCAATAGAGCCGATTTGAATAATATTGGCGTGGTGAAAGTTATCATCTTTTTTCAGGTTTTTCAATGTAAAGATATGTATACAGGATATCCTATTTGACTGCGTCAAACAAAAAAAAAAAAAAATATCAAACCTAAATAACAAGCGATACTTCAATTTCAATAGCAAGCATTATGTGTTGCAAAGAATAAAACTTTCTTTCGTAATCTGTATTATGACGGCAACGCAAGTTTAAGTTTGAAATTCACTATAATAACTTGTAGAAGCTAGAAATGTCATCCTTGGGAGTTTTTTTTATATTTAAATTTGATAAAAAAACCATTAATAGAATTTTTTTATAAATCCATTCATTTGTTCTCCTGTAATAATTTGAAAAAAGCTAAAAAGTCATCTGGGATTTATCATTTAAAATTTGATAAAAAAAATTTATTTAATAGATTTTTTATGAATCATCCGCTAATTCTACTGTAATAACTTGTAGAAATTAAAAATATCTTTGGTATTTTATCATTTAAATTTGATAAATAACTTGTTTAGTAGAATTATTTTATATAAATCATACGTTAATTCTACTATAATAACCTGAAGAAGCAAAAAAAAAGTCATCTTTAGGGTTATATCATTTAAATTTGATAAAAAAAACTATTTAATAGAATTATTTGGCAAATCATCCGTTAATTCTACCATAATAACCTGAAGAAGTTAAAAAAGTCATCTTGGGATTTTTACTACTAAATTTAATAAAAAACTATTTAGAAGATTTATTTATAAATAAAACCTTCTTAATTCTACTATAAATGTCCCTTGAAGAAGCTTAAAAGTCATCTGGTTTTTATTATTTAAATTTGATAAAAAAACCTATCTAGTAGAATTATTTTATAAATCAACAGCAATACGGCACCGGAACGAAATGAATACAGTTTCGAATATAGAAATGGAGTAAGAAATCTACAACCTCCGTAATCCAGAGCGTCGAACAGATGGAGTGTTGAACTAGAGGGAGATATTTTTATAGAAATAGAGGAAATCGAGGTTACAAAATTTTGTCAATTTAGAACCATAAATCCTGCACAAAAAACAACAACAGAATAGCTAATTGAAGAACGTGACACACGTCAAATACGCCACGCCGATTTAGTTTCGGAATCAACTGCGCGTCTTGGAGGAAGAAAAAAAACGAGACGCGAGACAACGTGTAGTTAGATGACATAAATAGTGACGTTTGTCATGTGGTTGCGATGCTATGTGTAATGCCGCCATTAATTCTACATAAATAGCCATTATACCGATTGATATTTACATTAACAGAATTAAAAAGATATCAACTTTCGAGAATTTTTTCATTTAAAATGCAATACAGGAAACAATTACGTTCCTTTCAGGATAGTTACTTCTATTCTTTTTCGATAAAAAAAATTATTATAGGGTGAACATGGGGACATAGACACGCTTTTTTCGGAAAGCTAAAAAATGATTTTACCGACGGAAATAATTATAGCTAATACACTATATTTATGCATTTGTTAATCTAATATAGGATTTCAGTCGAATTTTGGTCAAAAATGAATTAATAAATTATTTATTACACTTTTACACTTTTTTCCTAAAAATGGATCTGTATCAATCTGCCCCAAATAACGGCTACATTGATACACTCAGAAATATCGAAAATAATGATGGTTAATAGGTCTGGGATCAAACAAAAATTTGTTTTATCAATAAACTTTATATTCCAAATCAAGTTTTAAAAGTTTAATAAAGTTGCAAACTTTTATTTTAATCAAAATTCAACATATTTAATGAGACTAGAAAATGGAAACAATAATGCCTAGGAAAATAATTTATCTCTACAAATAATAAAGGAGAGTGCGTGTGTGTGTGTTTGGAATTTATTGTTATAATTTTTAATTAATTTACCCTAATTAATTAAAAATTAAGGAAAATTTCTGCGTTCTTTCTTGATGACTTAACGAAAATAATATAACACAAAAATAATTTTCACACCATCTGAAAATACAAAAAATTATCTTTTCGATAATATTAAGTTTCCGTACATTCTTTTTTCCAATTTTAATAAATTCGTAAAAAATATTTTAAACCTAATTTGCAACAATACTTTTCATTTTTGTAATAAAATTTAAACCGTGTTCATTGTTTAAAACAAATACTTAATTGTGTATTTCTCTTAGATAGTTCAATTTTGAGTTTTTTCCATTTCTGAAGAAGATTTTGTAAAGTAGTTGCTGTTAAGGCGCATTGATACACACAGAAGAAGAGTATCAGTGTGCCCAGGAGTCAACTGTATCAATCTGCATCAAGAGTCTTTTTTACTTAAAACAAGGGGTCACGCAAAATCAACGCTAAAAAACCTCAAAACTTAATATAGTTCATAAATATAAATGTTTTTCCTACCTTTGGTGTATATTCCCTGGCAGTAAAACGTAATTAGTGAAAGAAATCACATAAAACGTACTGAGAATAAAATTTACTTCGACAGCGTTTTTGAACTGAATAGTGCGCAACAGATGTTTGTAGACAATTAAGACTTAAACGCCTATTCAATTATCTAAATATTTAACATCTCATTGCCATTTCTGCCAAACTTTTTAAAAAATCTAATTAAAAATTTTTAATGAAAAATGAGACTTAAAATTTAAGAAATATTGTAAGTTTAAAAGCAAACATAAAGGGTCTAAAAACACTTACTGTTTGTGTAAAAAACATCAACTATAAAATGTATTAAAATACCATTTTAATAGAATGTTTTGTTCAAGTTTTTCATAAATATATCAAAAATATTTATTTTTTTTCAGAAATCGGACAATTCTTCAGGTGCAATTTTTCTTTTATGCTTAGATTGGAAAATGGAAAAGAAATAGCATAATTGCGTGATTGATAACAATGAATCAAATATCTTATCAATACAGTAAGTTAGCAATCAACCATTGATTCTTGTGCTATATTTGGACAGTTCAAAAAATCAATCTACTTGAATTATCAGTGTGGATGATTTCGTCTAGAAAGATTAAAGATTACCTTTGATAAATCGAGAAACAATCTAATTAAATATTAATAATGAGTTGTAGAAAGCATTTCTTGTGAAAGACAATAGGCGTGAAGTGTACAGTGCTTAAAGAAGTATTTCATTTTACAAGCTTCATTTCATGGCTATTTTTAAACAGTATTTTTCTACTTTTCATGGACTAGCTTTCGACGTGGTGTGAAAATATTGTGTGTTAAAAGTGGTTGGCACCAAATGTTAAAACCCAAATATATTAAAACCTAAAAATAATTATGGTGCAAGAAGTTTGAAATACAAATAAAATACAATTTTCACTCTACTTAAATAAACACCTACCTTTTTAGACACCTAAAAAATTTAGACAATAGTGAATGTATAGCTGAAACAAAAGTAGTACATTGCATTGAAATATAATAATAGAGAGATTAAAGAAAAACAACATTTTTTAATTGAAATTTTTGAAAACCGAACGATTTATAATCCAGCGGTATATTATGGATAAATTTCGCTGGAGATTTTAACCATTTCTTTTTGGGACCATCGGAATAACTGCAGGGGCAAGCACAGAGAGGCCTAACGGCCCTCGGGCCCCACAGCTGCACCCACTCTTCTTGCACGTACAGACAAGTCAAATTCAAAAATCACACAAAGGAATCTCTCCCAGTCAGGCGACGCTTAAACCATTTCACACACAAAAACATCCGCCGTACAAAATGGAGAGCAAATAGATCCGTTAAATAAAATAATTTATAATTTAATAAACCTTGAAACATTAAAGGAAATGACATAAAAAGTTAAAGCAATTAATAATTAAGTTGATTACAAGAAAAATAAATATGAAAAATTAAGATTTTTAATAAAACTGTAAAAAATTACCGTTGAAATTTAAAAGTTGCCAAAGAGCCACAAGATAATAAAGAAACTTTGGCGGCGAAAATTTAAATTATTTAAAGTTACTGGTAAAGCCTAAAAATGATGTAGATGCATTTTTTGCAATCTAAAATTGTGAAAGACCAAAGATCCCTGCCACGACTCATGAGTATTGTGAATATCCATCATGAACGAAGGCATGATATCTTCATAGATTAAGAATGACTTTTCTAGCTTGCACCAACAATTACCCAGATAGCAATTTTAGTTTGCAGCAAGCTTGCCACAAATTTGTCATGACAAGAGTGCAAGTTTGCCACAAATTTGTCATGACAAGAGTGCAAGCTTGCAGTAAGCTTGCAGCAAGTTAACGAAAGCTCCGAAGTCACCATGAAACGAACTTGCAGCAAACTTGCCGTGCACACTTATTGCAAGTTAAAGCAAAAAGAGAGTACGAAACACAACCCGGGATAGAACTCGCGACCTCCTGGTTCCGAAGCGGAGACGCAAACCATTGAGCCAGTCGAACGCTGAAAGGAGAAGATAGATTTCGCTAATACAGCATACTATTCGATTCGTATACGATTTATTTTTAACTATTTTCTGGATTTCATTAATTTTTTGAGTTGAGAATATGATTTGAAGTCAAAGAGAGAGCGATTTTTGCTAATAACTACGTTTTGCTAGTAAAATAAATTATGAAATTAGAGTTCAAAAGTAATTACTTTAAAATGGGACAAAATGTCTAGTTATTATTGTTCAACAAACACTGACTGTTTTTTAGATTTAATTTTGTTTATAAACGTTAAAATTTCAATTTTAAGAAAAAGGCGATATAGTTTTCTTTAAAGTGAGAGTGATATATTTAGTAAAAAGATGGAAAATGTTTCAAAAAATTTTTTTATAAAAAAGTTATCTTTTTCACAAATTATCATTGATTTATTGAATTAATAAAAAAGAATTACGGTCTAGGAGATGCTATTAAAAATCGGATGTTTTTTAAAACAGAGACAAAGATAATTATCTCTTATTGTGCTATCTTTGCAGGAAGCTTGCTTTGCAAAATTGCAGCAAGTTTGATTTGCAAAGAGGTGGCGCTATTTGTCACATCGAACTTGCTACAAGTTCGATTCAAGTTTGACGCGTCAAATTTTGCCATGACAAGTCAAAATCAAACTTGCTGCAAACTTACGTGCTATCTGGGTAAGACTTTCATTGCAGACTATTTCAGTTAACTTTTTGTATTTATAAATATTGTTGTTTTATTTTTTTTTTCCTTTTCTTTCGCATCTCATCTTTACGCTGAGAGGGTTTTGTATAACCGTAAACCTCATCTGGTTACCGTAAAATTCATCCGACCACCTGAAACCGCCTCAGCTCGTACTCTGTCGAACGGGTCATTTTGGGACGCTTCAGGGCCAAAGGGTTAATTTGGACATCAAGTTGACGAACTTATGCAAATACAGTTGTTGTTTTTAAAAGTCAGACAAAGATTAAAATCCGTGGTTGAGTGTTGGCAATCAAATTGAAATATGTCACTGCAACTTATCTTTCAACCGTTATCGGGAATAATACCTAACTCTCAGTTTTGCTTATATTTTTTGAGAAGCATGTCTAACCTAACAAGAACATATTTGGTTATGGCCTAAGGGTTCCAAAGCTACGACTTTCTTTTCGCCAATTTTGACATACTATTTTTTACTAACTAATATTATCAATATTCTTTTTTATATAGTGATCAATGAAATACCATGTTAAATCAGTCAGAAAGATAAGTAGGCCTCCATTTCGCCCCAAGTGTTGTCTTGACTGACACTCTTACATGCCATTACTTTGAAGAATATGCAGTTCTGAATTTGCTGCTTTTACCTTTTTGGAGACACGGCTCATGTTAATTCAGTCAGAATCATAAGTAGGCCTCTATTTCTCCCCAAGTGTTCGCTTGACAGACACTCTTATATGCCATTACTTTGAAGAATATGCAGTTCTGCATTTGCGGCTTTTGCCTTTTTGGAGACACGACTGAATTTCAAGCGAAATAACATCAGTTAGCATATAACAAAATGACATAATTGCTTAAAAGAGTTGTGATTATTTTAAGTAATTACATGCAATGTCAGTAGCAAAGATAAGTATTTATAATTTTATAAATTTCGTTCTGTAGTTATTTGTTTCAAGGACTGGTTTTCTTTTTCATTTTTTTCTTTATTTATACATTAGCTTCAGTTAATCTAGGGAAGCAGATAAAAAATATTGTAAAATGTTGCTAATGATACCTAGAAACTCTTTAAGAATAAACAAATTAAGTTAGTCCAAAAATAAATAAATATTTCTTTTGAATTTTTTTCACTTCTTTGTTCCAAAATTCCTAAGAAGAGTTTCACAGGAAGACACAAGAATTATACAAGAGTAGATTATATAGAGTAGTATATTATATTAGAGTTGTTATAAAAGAGAGATTCCTACCAGAGTTTCACATGCAGGTACGCTTTTGTTGAATACTGATAACAATATACCTATTGCGCGCGAACACAGCAGCATCTAGTTATTCCATTAACAATATTGTTTGAAGTCAACTTACCAATTAAGATACATACAAAAAAAAATAACGCTTTAATAAGAAATTAAAACACATTAAGATAAAATAAATAAAGTGGACAAGTGGAAGAGAACTCGAATGGCGAACTTTTTCAAAGTGCCACTCGCCATCGGAGTTCTAATATGGATAAATTTTCTGTCAAAGGAAATGTCTAAATAGTCAAATAATATTCTCTCTGTGGCCTGAATTTATCCAATAATTGAAATAAAGGAAATAAAACCTTTAAGAAAAACTTCATAAAGTCTTTTTTAATAAATCCAATAGAGAGAAAAAAGAAAGTAAAATTACCTCCTGCCAAAATACCAGTAAGAGTGACTCCTTCGGAACGTACCAGAAACAAAGGATATTAAGTTTAGAAGCTGGCAAACCTAGCTCCATCTTTTGAGAAAAATTCGAACCAAATTAACAAAAATTTAGGTACTCTCCAATCCTTTTTTTAAATAAGTTATTAAATTTAAACAAATTACTTGGGTATCCGTTATCTTCTAAATTATTATTTAAATTATCAAAAGCTGTGACTAAAGTTCTATCTATGTAAAATTCTTCTTGATTTTCACCAACTTTGCAACTCGACTGTGATTAAACCATAATTACAAATTCTAAAATTATTTTTGCAATCTTCAATATCTACTTTTCTCTATTAAATGAAACTAAAACCAACTCTCTATGTTATCTGGTTGCGGAGCCATAAGCGTTTAAAAATACCACGAAAAGCGCCATAATTTTTTCCTTTCCCGACACACCATTAGACCACTATGGAGAGACGTAAATCTACGTCAAAATTGCAGAAACCTCCTTAAAACAACGCGATCTTTGTCGTCCAAGTTCAAGCATTCCATCAATGCTTAATTTGAGACTAAACCACTGATGAGGAATGCTTTAATGGAAATTAAAATTGGATAAAAATAATAGGCATGGAAAAGTAAAACTGTTTCGCTCCTTATGTACGAAAATTTGTATCCAATAGTTAAATGTTCCGTTAGTTAAATCAATGCTAATTATATACGTATTAATTAATTGTGAAAGCTTATTTAAAATTCACCTCAATTTCGAAATTCGAAGCTTAAAATAAAAATTTAATATTACTTTATTATAAAGGGCAAAATCGAATTTTATAATTAAAATGCAAAAGAAATGAACAGTAGCACATGGCCGTCATTATACTCTTCTGAAGGTTATTTCCCATTTGGTCTGTAGAACAAATTCTGGATAAAATGAAAGCAGCTAGAGGTAACTTTAGACAGCCGACTGTCATTATCAATTTTGATGAATAGGTACTGGAATTACAAAGTTAGTCACTACTAATCACACTTTCCTGATAATTTTAACAATCCATCTTAATGTAGAATCTCCGAATAAGAGGTGGTCATCTAAAATATTAAATTAAAACTTGTCTTTGTAAGCAACGATTATTTTAATAATATTATCAAACAAATCTTTTTTCCCACAATAAAAGCTACGTAAGTAAGCATATTTGGTTAACGCAAAACATTGACGCTATGATATTTAAATTTTATTGTCGTGCATATATTGAGTTCAGTAATAATTCTTGAAAGATTTTAAAAATTATTGTAAATTTTCTAATTTGCTATACATTTTAAAATTCATTGTAAATTTTCAAATTTATTGTACATTTTTTAATTCATTGTAAATTTTTTAATTTATTATAAATTTTTAAATTCATCGCAAGTTTTTAAATTCGTTTATTAAAAAAAATTCCTCTGGTCATTTGAAGAAAATGCTCACTCGCTTTTCATTTTTTTGACGTAGACTTAAGTCTCTCCACAGAGGTCTAATGGTGTGTCGATAAAGGAAAAAATTATGACGCTTTTCGTGGTATTTTTAAACGCTTATAGTTCCGCAACCAAATAACATAGAGAGTTGGTTTTACTTTCATTTGACAGAGAAAGGTAGACACTGAAGATTGCAAAAATAATTTTAGAATTTGTGGTTACGGTTCAGCATTCTCCCGAGGAAGTTTCTCCGGAGACCTCCCAACATGCATTGTTGCAATTTCATTGGTTGACGGAGCAGAGCGCAGGATACGTCATAACCTTCAACTGAATGATTTCGATTATTATTTTCGACAGTGTTTTAACGTGTTTATGTCTCGCATATTTTACTTGCTGTATATTGTTTAGCAACGGATTCCGAAACCCTCCGCGTTTTTGCTCATGAGCCTTGCGGAGTTATTTTCATCAAAATAGGGGGAAAGTGAAGAATGGAAGGGTGATGTTTACATTGTACTGAGCGTGATCTAACAAAGAACTCCGGAAATACGCTCATATGACTCATTCCCTGACGCCTCTTGTCGGTGCAAAATCATTCAAAAGTGGTAGTCTCGGAATCCGTTGCTGAACAGTAATAATCATTTTCACGTTACAATTTTTTAATATTGTTTCGGATTAACGTACTCTGTATTGTTTTCCTACAGTTCAAATGTCATTATCGCGAAGAAAATAACGGAAAATCATAATGTGTATCTTTTTGTTTTACTTTTCAAAACTTTTTCATCTCATTGTAGGAGTTTTTTTCATTTTGTTGAAGCCCTGATTCCACGGTCACCGCCGTGCGCGTACTGCTAGTTCGAAATAAAAGCGGATATTCCTTCTTTTCCTCAAGCGTTTGCTTGACAGACACTTAGAAGTACCGCTTGATTAAAAAATGGACAGTACTTTAGTTGTTGCCAGTGGATTTTTAGCTCCGCCATCGACATTCTACCCGAATCAGCGTCAAGTTGGGGCATAATAAAAATACCCAGAGCAAAATTGTATCACACTGAATACGCACGGAATACGCTCTTCAAAACATAAGGATCTTGATACATACAATACTACGATTGATTTCCTTACAAAAAATTTTTAATTAAATTTACCTTCAACGAAAAATAGACTACGTAGAAACATCACTGGTGTCATAAAGTTTGGATTTATTTATCCAATTTTTTAAATGGCGTTTTATGTGAAGTCCTGAAAATAATTTGACATGGACATTCGAAAACTTTTTAATTTACATTTCAAATAAGTATGGCATTTTAAGGTTTAACAATTTACGATCCATTTGCAGATCAACAATTATGCAAAATTTATTTATTTGAACAAACAGAACACAATTTAGAAGGAGAATTTTGGTTTTAAAATTTGTAATCTATAGAATGTAAATACGTTGCGACCTTCAGCAGCGTGAGTCATGAAAAATAATTGACATGGACATTCGAAAACTTTCTTACTTTACATTTCAAATGAGTATGGCATTTTAAGGTTTAACAATTTACGATCAATTTGCAGTGAAACAATTTTGCAAAATTTATTTATTTGAACAAACGAGAACAATTTAGAAGAGAATTTTTGCTTTTAAAACTCTATAGAAGGTAAAATACGTTGCGTCACGTCTTCAGCAGCGTGAGTCATGAAAAATAATTGACATGGACATTCGAAAACGTTCTTACTTTACATTTCAAATGAGTATGGCATTTAAAGGTTTAACAATTTACGATCTATTTGCAGTCAAACGATTTTGCATAATTTATTTATTTTAACAAACCAGAGCAAATTTAAAGGAGAATTTTTGCTTTTAAAATTTTGAAACTCTATAGAAGGTAAAATACATTGCGTCACGTTTTAAGCAGCGTGAGCTTGCACGCGTTTAGAATTATTTTTGCGGGAAACTGACATTCGACGATGTGTTCTTCTGAACAATTTCTGCATTAATTGCGAAACTGACAACAATGGTTTCGAATATTGTGATTCGTCTGTTCTTGATTTGCGTCAAGGGCGCGAAACTTGGATTTTTTTGGTTGCATCGTATTTGAACCGAAGACAAAATATGAAAAGGATTGTGAATGAAAATACTATTGTTCAAAATATAAACCTGGAAGGAATGGTTAATTGACTCGCACATCATTTTTGAAAACTTTTATTTAACTTAATTTGTTTCATGTTTGTAAAGACGGACTCTTTCACTCACTTCCTCACGTGCTGGAATGTTGAAACTATATATGAGAATATATTCTCGATAGCAATAAACTATTTTAATATTTTAAGCACTTAAATATCAGTTAATCTATTGATTTAACTCTTTAAACCCGAGGCTACTTTTTTCCTAGCTCCTTTAAAACCTGGACCTTTTGGGAGGAAGCGACATGAATTGGACTCGCCCAATCTGGGTGGTCTTTTACATCCCCTGCTATAACCTTCCCTTATGGCTGAGATAATTGGACCCCCCTGCCGCGCTTATCTCCTAAGTGATTTCAGAACCTGCTCTCCCCTCAAAAGAAGCCAACCGCCTCAGACCGGCCTTCTTCTCTGTTAAAGGGAAATTGTTAGACCGCCTTGCTCGGTGTCAGAGGGTTAATTGAATTTTGATTCCATACGATTTGCGGCATTTGGTAGTGAATTTGAGAAAGAAATTATTTCATGAGTCCAAAGTATATCTAATTATAAATTAAAGACTAAAAGGTAGAAAATGATATGAATAAAAATTTTTTACTTTTTAATATATGAATAAAAGCGAGTTTTAAAAAGCAGCTTTTATTAAATTTAGTTACGATTCAATGCATTTTATGTTTTATTTGAAATTAAGCTTGGTTTGTAAGTTATAACAAAAGGTATAATGAATGTATCTTCGGAATACATCTAATAGTTTTTTTCCCTGATTAAACACTATTTTTTAGACCAAGTAATCATCCTTATCCCATTTTATTGAATATTCACTTTATTAATATTTAATTTTCCAGTGTTTGCTATTAATAATTTTCGGACATAAAGTTAAACATTGAATGTCATGCCGTTTAATATTTTAGAAATCAATTTTAATAATTGATCTCTTGTACGTCTTAGACCAATGGATACTTGAAGTGTTATTAATAAACATAACATAGAATTTGCATTAAACTGTTTAAAGTAATGCATCTAAGCCAATGTTTTCCAAACTTTTCCCGGCAACTTTGTTAAGGTATCCGAACACGTTGAAAAGTCGATTTTCGGCCAAAATTCCCATTTTTTAATTTTTGATTATTTGGATAGTTCATTCATTTACCTTTATAAAACATATTTACTTTTGTCGGTACGTTAATTAGAAGACGAGATATTAACTGTTTTATAACAAACCGAAAAAGGGAAGTGGGCGTTTAATTAACCGGAAGTTGTCATTTAAAGGACAGAATCCTGTCAAAAATTCTTTTAAACTGCATTTTTTTCAAGTTAATATGATGTTAGTAGGTTTTTAGGAATTTTTTTTAAAGTTTAGATACTTAATTTAAGCGCGTGGCAAAACTAAAATTTGATTTTTTTCAAAACTAGATGTTATGCATAATTTCCACACTTCAAACATGATAACTCAAGATATTATCATTCGATTGTTCTGAAATTTTGTGAACACTTTCTTCAAATGTGTCTCTAGTGAATGTACTTGAATAACATATATTGTAACAATATTTTTTAAATTATGGTCTTTTATTTGAAAAATGACATAGAAAATTTGCTGAAAATCTTATAATGATTGTTCGATTAGCTCTAAAATTTTTATTTATACAAAGAATGTTAAGATTCTAGTACAAGCACTAGTCCATTGTATGTAGTTTATTTTAGTATTAGTTTTATTTGAATTATTACAAAAGTTTGACCTCTAGCATGATTGAAGTTTTTGGTTAATTTCCTCTAAAAAGCAGCAGAAATTCAAGATTTTTGTAAATTTATAATAATTTATACTCAAAAATCATACTCTAATATTAATCTCTATGAAATTCGAATCTAAAAAACATATTTTGGTGTTTCTATTTCACAATTTAAAAATAAAGTGCTCCGAGCGGATAAATTTTTCCAAGGCGCCCCATGTAAAATTCCTTAAGTACTTTTTGCAAAATCTATATATTTAAAATATTTTGGTAAAACCTTCAGTCAGTTCTCCAGTCCCAACCACTCTACGGATTTCGATATTTTTTATTTCGCATGAAAGCTTATGACGTCTAGATATGTCATTAAGGGTCGTCTGCCCACCCCGTTTTCGAACGAAATCGAAAACATCTCTTCACCATACAATGTCTATGGGAGAAAACCTTGAGACAGTTCGCCAGACACAACCACTCGACGGATTTCGACAATTTTTATTTCATATGAAAGCTTATGACGTCTAGATATGCCGTCAAGGGTCGCCTGTCCCCCCTACCCATTTTCGAACGAAATCGGAAAAAAATAGAGAAAGTATGCGGAGAAATGATTTTTCGATTTCGTTCAAAAATGGGGTGGGGCAAAAGACCCTTGATGAACATATCTAGACGTCATAAGCTGTCATATGAAATAAAAATTGTCGAAATCCGTCGGGTGGTTGCGGCTGTCGAACTGTTTCAAGTTTTTCTCCCATAGAGAATGTATGATGGAGAAATGTTTTTTCGATTTTGTTCGAAAATGGAGGGGGGTGGAGGGCAGAAGACCTTGATGACATACCTAGACGTCATAAGCTTTCATATGAAATAAAAATTGTCGAAATCCGTCAGGTGGTTGGGGCTGGCGAACTGTCTGAAGGTTTTACCATATTATTTTAAATATATAGAATCCCTACAGTTCCATCACAATGGCGTGTCAAAAATATTGTAAAATGCTTATTGTAGGTGCTGGAAACTGTTTATCTAAGGCGATATCATTCTGTGTTTATAGATCTGAAGACTTGCATGCCGAAATTCGTGAGAAAGTTGTTCAAAACATTACAGCTAGATGAGGTGTATTGAAAGATTTTACAATTTTAAAAGAATCTGTTGTCTACAAAGAATATGAAATCTACTATAGTTTTATGGTCTGTTCCACTCATCTTCATGAAGTATTTAAAACTGAAAAAATTAGTGGCTGAGAGCCTCGAAGCAGCCAGGTGGCAAGGGTAGTGCTGAGCAAAATGGGTACTGGCCGGAGGGCGGCGAGAGCGGCTAGCACTTAATTATTTTAAAATTTAAATTAAAAATAAAAAATATGAAAATTATCTAATATTTTGCAGCACGCCTCTGAGGAAATCGAGATTCTTCAGTGCGCCGAGGGCCAAATTTTGGGCACCGCTGATCTAAGCTGCTAATAATACAGTACCACCTCGATTATCCGGACCTCTATCAACCGGAATCTCTATTAACTGAGCCGGTCCCAGAAAATGAAAAAGCGTCTTTCGTTCTTTAATAAAGTCAACGAACTTTTCGTTTTCTATTAAGACGAACTTTTCAGAAAACGATTCAAGGCTGGCATTTGAGACGTTTTTCGCGATATGGAGGCATGTAAATGTTTATTATAGGGAGGTTATCTTTCATAACTCAAGGAGTTATTTCGAGAAAACTGTTTTAAAAAATGCATGGAAGAAGTTTGATAGTTATTAAAAGAGCGTGCTAAAATGTTAATACTTGATAGTATTTACTGACTTATTTTTATAATTTCAAAAAAGCACATTTTTGGCAAACCTTATCGAACGAAAAGAAGACAGAACTTAAAATTTAGTCTCTGTTCTCCGAGGTTTCCATTATCCGAGTTGATTACGGTCGCACTCAGCTCGGATAATCGAAGTTCTGCTGTACAGAATCTGAACAGATCTGATACAAAACCGCGCTTAGATTGGAAATAATTTATTAGACTTCGCAGTCCGTCTTTTTTTATCATTGATATTTAATTCACAATAAGATTTGCTTATACCCTTCATCGTGGATTAAATCTTACGTGTTAGTCAGAAATCAACGACAAGGAAAAAATATTGACATTTCCATTGTTTTCATATGCAATATAAAATTTGAAAAACGGTGAATATTCATGATTTTTCCTCCAAATATAAAACGAATTCTTGAAAAATAATATAAGATTGGGATTGTATTGCAATTGTTTATACAAAATTATATTACAATGAATTCTTCCGATTTCAAAATCAAAATTTTGTTAAGTTTTAATTCAGTGACATGCAAACAGACTTTCACATCAAAAATTTCAGTTGGAAATAATCTGCTGTATTATAAAAGTAGAAAAACATGTGATTGGTATTCACGCTTCCCCTTTAAAATGTAGAAAAAATGTAAATTGTTGTAAATGTAATGTTGTAATTTTAAATGTACAAAATAGTCGCTCTCGCCGCCCTCTGGGCGGTTCCGCGGATAACACCCACTTTGCTCAGCACTGCCCCTACCACCTCGCTGCTTCGAGGCTCTCAGCCACTACTTTTTTCAGTTTTAAATACTGCATGAAGATCAGTGGAACAGACCATAAAACCATAGTAGATTTCATATTCTTTGTAGAAAACAGATTCCTTTAAAATTGTAAAATCTTTCAACAAACCCCATCTAGTTGTAGTGTCTTGTACAACTTTCTCACGAATTTCGGCATGAAAGTCTTCAGATCTATAAACACAGAATGATATCGCCTTAGATAAACAGTTTCCAACACCTACAATAGGTATTTTACAATATTTTTGACACGCCATTTTGATGGAACTGTAGGGATTTAAATATTTAAAATAAAATGGTAAAACCTTCAGACAGTTCGCCAGCCACAACCACCCGACGGATTTCGATAATCTTTATTTCTTATGAAAGCTTATGACTTTCAGATATGTTATCAAGGTTAGGCTGCCCCCCCCCCTCCCACTCCCATTTTCGAATTAAATCGCAAAATCATATAGAAAATGTATGGTGGAGAAATATTATTTTAATATGGTAAAACCTTCAGAGAGTTCCTCAGCCCCAACCACTCGACGGATTTCTATAATTTTTATCTCATATAAAATCTTATGACGTCTAGGTATGTCATCAAAGGTCGCCTGTCCCCCACCACCCCCAATTTTGGAACGAAATCGAAAAAACATTTTTCCACAATACATTCTCTATATGTGTTTTCGATTTCGTTCGAAAATGGGGGGTGGTGCGGGACAGGCGACTCTTGATGACATATCTAGACGTCATAAGCTTTCATATGAAATGAAAATTATCGAAATCCGTCGGGTGGTTGTGTCTGGCGAACTGTCTGAAAGTTTTACCATATCATTTTAAATATATAGACGCTTGGAAAGGAATAAAAGATTGTAGCCGTGTGTTGCAATAGGTTTTACAAAATTATTAGGTTGCAAGAATGTTTCCGATTTCGAATTTAGAACTTGAAGTTATTTGAATTCAGCGACGAGCAAACAGAATTTAAATCGAAATTTTCAAAGGGAAACGATTTTTAGTTCAGTAATGCAAATGCAAAATCAGTATTTGATTGCCAGAAAGATAGAACAATATCTTTTTCCGTTATTCGTGGCGTTTTAGAGGAAGTCCGTCTGGCCTTTCTCTGCGAAACAGGATCTTTTTACATTAAAGGAAACTTATATGTTTGACTTTCTATCAGCAGCCCTATTACTTCGGATATCACAAAACAAATTTTGGCTATCGATACTCAATCCAAAGCTGGGTAAATAGCGGGTGATTACCATTAAACTCTCGTGCGAGTCTCGAATATTTTGATCAAAGAGATGTTTTTGATAATGCACCTGTCTGGCTATGAGGAAACAAGAGAAATAAAAAATGGGGTGTCACATATATTCCGGAAAATTTATTCTTCGTTATTATTAATGGATTTCTCAGAATAATTCAAAATATAGGCAAATATTTGCGAAAAAACGATAATTTTCCGTTCATAAAATAAATGTGAAATTTTTTCTTAATGGTAAAAGCTGTCCAGCTATTCTTGAGTATGAAAATGGATATGGGCAGCTGACTGTGATGCTGGCTCAATTTATTATTATAAAATACAGGGAAATCACCCGTTATGGTATCAAATTGCCTCTTAATTCAAGAGATTTCCCGTCAAATTTGACGTGTTTATATATATATGCGAGAGAAATGTTTAACATACGATACGATGTTTAACAAACTATATCACGCTCGACGTAATTTACTACTTTCTATTAAAAAACGGAAATTAAATTGAAATATATGATTAATACAATTTAAAATTTCTCGGGAAATACTGATCATAGCAAGATAAATTTTATATCAACCGATAGAAAATTTTATTTCACTAGTTTAGAGCTATTAAATTTGAAATTAGAACGACAATTACTCTTTTAAATTTAAAATGACTGAAATGTAGGTTCTCTAACAATGAAATAATGCTGTTTAACGTCTCTCAGTGCTATGGGGCGAGTTTTATTGTTGGTGACGTCAGAGCGTTACGGAGAAACAGATCTGGCTATTATATTAGTAATTAGTGATTTCATAGGTGATTCGCCAATTTTCTGTAAAATAGTGTCAATTTTAAATAGACAGTAATGACAAATTTCGTGGCGATCATAACAAACGCAACCGCCACTTTTTGCTATATTGCGACGACCGTCCTTTTTCCTCCTGCAAGATACGCGATGAATTCTACAATTGGTGTGGCGCATTTGACATGGATTTCATGAGCATGGATTCACTACTTTACCAAAAAGGCACGGTAGAATGAGATTTAACCCTCTGACTACTAAGAGTTCTCAAAATCTGAGTACAGTTGTATACGGAGGTTTGCTTACTAATTGATCTGTGGAATGGATTCGTCCGTCCCGTTCCCCCTTTTCTCCTCAATACGGGTGGTGGGAGACATCAATGGCACACCTTTCATCTCTCCCCTTTAATGACCACTCGCCCAACTGCCTTCTCCCCCCCTTTCGCAACAGCAACCGGACGAAATCTGCCCCACTAGTATAGAAGTTGTATGGCCGATTACGGCCGGTTCAGGAGTCAGAGTGTTAATGAATTTTCAGATGGTAAAAAACTTGCGATTCTAAAACTGGAAAATAAATAAGAACGTTAAACATTAATTATCGATAACTCAAAGGGAATTGTATTAAAGGCAGATAAGTAAGAAATGTTAATAAAATATCTTAAACCAAGATGATATTCTTTCTTTACTTTTTGTTTTAAAATGACGATGAATATGCGAAAAGAGGGTCGTGTTTGAGTCTTTGCGACCTCTACATTTTTCGATGGGGCCACGGGCTTGTGATCAACAACTAAAGATATCCTGCTTTATGTTAAGGGTTGATCTATGGTATTTTTGTTCTCTTTTAGAAGAAAATTGTTTTCACATTTTTCTAATGAACGAGTTCTTATATTTTCTTCATATTAAACAAGAAAAGTTTTTGTCTGAGATAATTTGTAGTTTCATTTTAATGCAGAAAATAGCAGTAAGATTATGTACTTTTGATTTTTTTAGCGTAAAATGCAAAAAAGAAGTAAGCCAGAATTAAATAATTAAATGTAACTCTTTATTTTTTGGGGGAAGATTTAAGGTTTAAGATTTAAAAAGCGATTTTCGAAGAAAAATTCAAAAACTTTTTGATGATCTAAAAATAAAGCAACAACTTTTAAGATTCTAAAAAATGTCTTTGTTTTTATCCTTATTCCTTGATATTTATGTGAACTAATGTTTTATTATATTTTAAAAATGCGTTTTCTGAAAAATGAAAATTTTACTAAAATTGGTCTTCGAAGAACGTGATATCTCTAAAACAATTTATTTTAATTCATTGAAATTTGGTACACATGTGTCAAAAACCTTTGAAGGTGTAATAGACCGCAGATTTTATGATAGCTTCAATTACTCAAGATTTACAATCACTTTCAGTTCGAAACATAGGATACGTTTGGCGAAAAATCAATGACCCGAATTTTGAGTGCTCATAAAACATTTATATTAAAATAAATTTTATCTTGCGGTGTATTACCTTCTAGATAGTTTGAGAAGTACGCATCCGAAATTAACCCTTCAACCGTCTGAAACGTAGAAAGTCGCTCTCTGATGACTATTCTAAAACCGGCTCCGTCGCAGAAAGTCGTTTGTCGATTATTACTCTTAAACCGGCTCCGGCGTAGAAAGTTTCTCTCTGTTTATTACCCGAAAACCGGCTCCGAAACATTTGCGTTCACCATTTAGCTACAGAGAGGCCGTTTTCAAAGCATTCAGCTGAATTATTTTTGCCGTTCAAAGGGTTAAAACTAAATATGTCCCATATTTGTTCAATTACGCTGTTTTTCTTAACATTGAAATTTTTTATAAAAATTCTTGAAAAAAAAATTATAATTTTCAAACACTACTGATGGTATATGAATTTTTAATTTCTGACTGTGACTATTTAAGCCCATTTTTTCACCAATCAATGCGCAGCAGTTGCTCGACGAGGCCTCTGATTGGTTAAAAATCATGAAATTCAAAGCTCCATAACTCGCTCAGTTTTAGTCACTGAAGAGTGGGACATTTTTGTTTAAAATTTTAGATTTTCAAGAATATTTTACTGAATATGACTGATGGGACAGGGGAACCGTATAAAAAGTTAGAATTCGTAATTCTTCCAGAAATATATTTAGTGACTCAAAAAAACATATATTAAATTTTCCCCTTTATTTAATACATTTTTCCAACTGGAACTATACGTCTATCTCTAATGGTTTAGAAATTAGCTTTTGCAAAACTTTAAGAGTAGAAACCCTATATCCCTAATATCACAAGAAGCTCTACAATATTCTTACGATATCTTCACGATATTGTACGGCATTCAAAATATCGGACAACGTCGTAGAGATATCGTACAATATCTTGTGCTAACAGGGTAGGCAACTGTTTTCCTCACAGTGCATTCAAAACTATACGTATATTCATTTTGTTCTTTTTATAAATATTTTAAGCTTTTTTGGAATAGTATATCAAACTCTCACATGAAAAGGAAAATTTAATCTTCTGAAGAACACAAGAAAATTTTAATTCACCGTAAAAATGTTTGAAGAGAATGATAGTTTGCATCATAATATTCACTCTAAAGATAATCTTCCACCACTGAGAATTAAATTGTTTTCAGCAAGACTTGTTATTGTTAAGAGGAATTTATATTCCATATATTAAGATTTTTTTTTTTTGGTTTAATAAATCCAAACATTTACATGGAAGATTACAGCATTACTGTGGGAAGAAAAATGTTTACTATTTAGCTTTACTTTTTCGTAGTAAGTTAATCATAAGCTAGAATAAAGACAAGGATCCGTGTTTCAATCAGTATGGGTTATTCTTTTGCCTTCAAGTACAACAATAAACTACTTGATGAAATTTCAGAGTTATTTATTCTCTTCTTCTCATGTATGAATTTGGAAATAACGCACTGCTGACGGATAGCATGTTTATGCAACCTAACTGCTGGATTCATTTTTCATTTACCCTGGGTCTGACGTAGCATACATTTGTCTGCCTATTGCGTCAATAAACCCCACCAAACAACAAAGACATCATGTTTTATCGTTTACAATAATATCGAATTCCCATTCCCCTGCATTAAGCACTTAAAAATCTCCTCGCTTTCATTGTTTTCCATGTATTTCATATTGCCTGCTCCACTCTGTACTACTGCTTCTTTGCAATCGCAAATACTTCTATAGAATTATCAAAACAGGACATCATGTTTTATCGTTTACAATAATATCGAATGCTCATTTCCCTGGATTAAGCACTTAAAGATCTCCTCGCTTTCATTATTTTCTATGTATTTCATATTGCCTGCTCTGTACTTATTGTGCTTTTTGCAATCACGAAATCTTGATATAATTTAAAGACAGGACATCATGTTTTTGTTTACACAATATCAATCTCATTTCCTAGGTTTAAAAGATCTCCGCTCTTTCATTTTTCAATGTATTTCATTGACCTGCTCCACTTGTACTACTACTTTCTTTGTAATCCATAAATACTTCATATAGAATTATCAAAAACATATCATCAGTGTTTATCAGTTACAATAATATCGATGCTCATTTCCGGATTAAGCACTTAAGATCTCCTCCGCTTCATTTTTTTCTATGACTTATCATGTGCCTGCTCACTCCGCCTGCTGCTTGCTTTGTACTGCAATCGCAATACTTTCTAAGTATCAAAACGGGACATCACTGTTTTATCGTTTTACAATTCGAGATGTCATTTTCCCTGGATTAGCACTTGAAGATCTCCTCGCTTCTATTATTTTTCAACGGTATTCATAGTTCGTCTTCCACTCCTGTATACTGCTTCTTTTGCAATCCGCAAATACTTCTAGAGGAATTATCAAACAGGACATCACTGTTTATCAGTTTACAATAATATCAATCATTCCCTGGATTAAACGCATTAAAGTATCCTGCTTCATTATTTTTCAATGTATTTTCATTTGCTCTGTCTCCTCTGTACTACTTTTCTGCAATCACAAATATCTATAAAATTATAAAACAGGACATCATGTTTTATCCGTTTACAACATATATCGAATGCTCTTCCTTGATTCAAGCACTAATAGATATCCTCGCTTCATTATTTCAATTGGCTTTTCATATTGCCTGCTCCATCTTCACCTACTGCTTCTTTTCGCAACTACATACTTCTATGAATAAAAACAGGACATCATTTATCGTTTACAAAAATACGAATGCATTTCCCTGGATTAACACTTAAGATCTCCGCTTTCATTATTTCTGCTGTATTTCTATTGTGCCTGTCAACTTGTATTATTGCCTTCTTTGCACGATAAAATACTTTCTATAGAATATATGCCAGAACGTACATCCTGTTTTATCGTTTGCAATCAATATCAATCGCTCATTTCCCTGGATTAAGAAATTCTTAAGCATCTCCTCGCTTCATTATTTTCCTAATATTGATCATTGTACTGTACCACACTTGTATTATTGTTCTTCAATTTTACAATACTTCTATAAATTATCAAAACATGGGATGGCATCAGTTTTATCGCTTACAATAATAATGCTTCATGCTTTCCTGGATTAGCACTTAAAGATATCCTGCTTTCATTATTTTTTCATTGTATTTCATATTGCTCTGCTCTCTCTGTAATTTGCTTCTGCAATCTGCAAATACTATGCTAGAATTATCAAATAGACATCGTTTTATGTTTACAAAATAATGCACTGCTCATTTCTGGATTAAAGCACCCTAAAGATCTCCTCGCTTTCATTATTTTCTATGTATTTCATATTGCCTGCTCCACTCTGTATTATTGCTTCTTTGCAATCGAAAATACTTCTATAGAATTATCAAAACAGGACATCATGTTTTATCGTTTACAATAATATCGAATGCTCATTTCCCATGGATTCCCATCGATATCCTGCTTTCATCGTTTTCTATGTATCATATTGCTCTGACTCCACTCTGTACTACTGCTTCTTTGCAATCGCAAATACTTCTATAGAGTTATAAAAACAGGTAACGAACAAATAGTGGTAAAAGTTCGAATTTCAAAGTAAGGTGGACAATCATGTTTCATCATATTTTACAATCTGGGAAGTCAGCTTTTCACGATTGTTTCAAAATCATGGGAAGAAATCTTCATTTTCTAAAAGGTCTCTCTTGGATTCAAATTCAAATATACAGCGTGTCCACACTTATCGTGGTCCAATAGCTAATTATCTAAACCGTTAGAGATAGACATATAGATCCAATTGGAAAAATGCTTTAAATATAGGGAAGAATTATATTTTATGTTTTTTAGTAACTAAATATATTTTTGAAAAAGTTGCGAATTCTAACTTTTTATACGGTGCCCCCGGTCCTGTCAGTCATATTTAGTGAAATATTTTCGACACTCTGACAATTTAAACAAAAAAAGTCCCACTCTTCTGCGACAAAAACTGAGCGAGTTCTGGAGCTTCGAATTTCATGATTTTTAACCAATCGGCGGCCTCGTCGAGCGAGTGTTGTGCATTGATTGGTGGATCGTCTTCAAGATGACTATTGAAATGGTGTAAAGTGGTCTAAGTCAGCGATATGCAAGGCTTCATAACTCAGTCAGTTTTAGTCACAGAAGAGTGGGACTTTTTTCTTTAAAATGTCAAACATACTTTATTAAATATGATTGATAGGACCGGGGCTCTGTATAAAAAATTAGATTTCGTATCTTTTTCAGAAATATATTTATTCACTCCAAAAACAAATATTATAATTCTTCCCTTCATTTAAAGCATTTTTCCAATTGAAACCATATGTCTGTCTCTAACGGTTTAGAAATTAGCTATTGGACCATGATAAGTGTGGACACCCTGTATAAAGTAAATACTTGCAGTTGATAGGAAGAAGTTTTTTGTATTTTAAATATGTAACTTAAATAAAGATAAGTAACGATAAAGGTATGTTCCATGTGTCGAGGTAAGAAAAGAGTTGTGGAAGAAGAAAAATGATTACCACACGATCACCAAATTTAAAGCTCATTAAAATTTTGATTGTATTATGCATATCCATACAGGCCTAATTAACCATTTAAATACCGAATTAACTCACCAGCAACTTTTCAAATTTATTTTCGCATCATTAGATACATTTTAATGCAGTATAACCACAGGGAAGATGAAAAACTTTTTAAACTAAACTAAATAATTTAATTAATAATTTAAAAAAATTAACTTTTGTCTTTATCTGCCATCTACTGCTAGCTGACGGAACTACATTCTTTATGGTTATATGAATACTGTGAAGAAAAACGATCTAATTACGAAGATATAAGCGTGATTAACCCTCTGACGACTAAGAGTTCTCAAAATCTGAGTACAGTTGTATACGGAGGTTTGCTTACTAATTGATCTGTGGAATGGATTCGTCCGCCCCGTTCCCCCTTTTCTCCTCACTACGGGTGGTGGGAGATATGAATGGCAGGCCTTTCATCTCTCCCCTAAGGGTACCTTTAATGGCCACTCCCCAAATGCCTTCTCCCCCCTTTCGGAATAGCAACCGGCCGAAATCCGCCCCACTAGTGTAGAAGTTGCATGGCCGTTTACGGCCGGTTTGGAGTCAGAGTGTTAAAGTTGTACTTTTGAATACTGTCGAGAAATAAAGGGTTTAAGTATAACATACTTCAATCGCATACTTTCGTCATAATAAATGTTCATAACATGCCTGCATCATAAATTTTTCTGTCTCCTTCCTTCCTGTTCCGAATAGTGATGCTAAAATAATAGCAAATAGTTATAATAGTCTCCTAAGATAATAGCTAAGATAATAGTTTCTGCTAAGATAATAGTTTCTACTAAGATAATAGCAAGTAGTTATATTAGTCTGTCTCCTTCCTTCCTGNTCCTAATAATGATGCTAAGATAATAGCAAGTAGTTATAATAGTCTGCTAAGATAATAGCTAAGATAATAGTATCTGCTAAGATAATAGCAAATAGTTATATTAGTCTGTCTCCTTCCTTCCTGTTCCGAATAGTGATGCTAAGATAAATGTTCTGCTGATTCACATTCGTATTCTGAGAACTGTTTTAACCCTTTCAAGTTTACTACATGTTTCGTTTCTAAAATTACTAAATTTATTTCAAAAATGAGTATTAGACATGCACCTAATCATAAATACGTAAAGAAAAAAAATGGTATTTTTTATTTTCAAGAAATGTGTGGTTTTACAGTGAAACCAATGAACGGTAACGGACTATTTTCCCTCCGAATAAGTTATCATCGGAATGCAATTTAAATTATGTATTTAATTTATAAGTATACGTGAGAGTACTCAGGATATTCAACCTTCATAAAATTCAATATTACTTTCCAAGATTCAATTTTAAAAAATATTAATTTGTGCACGAACACTTATTATTTTGTTTCTCTTAGAAATCAAAAGCATTTTAGCTCTTGCAATGCCGATAACTTTGTGAATACGAACGGTATTGAAGTGGAATTTTTATATAAGTTGTTAGTGGAATTTTTATATAAGTTGCTTTTAAGTTATGAAAGAAAAATTTCGCTACTTTTCGCAAATGTGCAGGAAAAAATGCTCAATGTGTGGTTTCACTGCGAAACCAGTGAACGCTAAAGGCATAAAGGCTCTAGTATTTTGTGACAACACAACTTAGTGCCAATAATATTCAAAAATTACTGTCTGGATTTGATAGTGGAAAAATAAGATCAAAAGCACGAAACTGTAATAAAATAGGAAATAAAGCAAACACATTTAACTGTGTACAAAAAGTAATCTTCATTGGTAATGGTTATATCTGGAATTTAGAATTCCGTAAGACGTTAAAATATATTTAAAAATTGATTTGAATATTTAATATCTTCAATCCGCAATCACATCCGCTATTCATATTTTTGGAAGCACTTGATATAATAATAGTAATAAAATTGGGTTTCCAGTAAAAATATTTCATTCAGACTGCGATTACCATTTTGATATCTAGATACTTCGAACGGAACCTATAAACAAATCGTGCTTGCACAAAATTCATGTTGACAATATCAGGAAAAAAATGACGGGAGGCTGGCTTTTCAAACAGCCGCTGATGTTAAAGGCGTAGGACTGCTTTACTCGCGTGACTCTTTTGTTTCTCGAAGTTTCATGTAAGTTTTTAAGTTTAAGTAAATTGTTTCTGTAACTTCTGTTGTTACCCTTTATCTCTAAAATAAAACATTAGTTATGTTTTTAACATATGTAGTTCTGAGATATAGAGGATCGCGTCACCAATTCATGCGTATTTTTGCCCAACTGTGCGACTCATTAGTCGCTGGACTACAATTTCGATTTTCAATTTTTTTTAGTAACTTCTGTAGTTACTCTTTATCTCTAAAATAAGACATTAGTTATGTTTTTAACATATGTAGTTA
The DNA here is from genome assembly GCA_013235015.1 of Araneus ventricosus. NCBI lineage: Eukaryota > Metazoa > Arthropoda > Arachnida > Araneae > Araneidae > Araneus > Araneus ventricosus. Next base: position 6,730 of record BGPR01016886.1, on the reverse strand, counting down.
CCGAGAGATAGAGGATGGCGTCACCAATTCAAGCGTATTTTTGCCCAAATTTGTGACTCAAAAGTCGCTGGACTACAAATACGAAATTCAATTTTTTTTTTGTAACTTGTGTTGTTACTCCTTATCTCTAAAATAAGACATTAGTTATGTTCTTAATGTATGTAGTTAGCGAGATATAGCGGATCTCCCATACCAAGTTTTGTGACGTTTTGGCGTGTGAATCAATTTCCTTCCTAGGACCCCAATGGGAGGAACGTAGTCCTACGTTAAAAACAGGAAACGAATATATGTTATTATATTGTAGCTTTGGATGAGTTATGTATGGCTTGATTGTCATAAGCACGAGTGTTATTATCGTGTTTGATTTGAGCAAACAGTTAAAGAAACCTCAAACCATCGCCAACACGCAAACTAATGTTTTAATAGTTAATACTTTGTCTTCCAACATAATTCACTCGTGTGTATAAAACAAGAAAACTTCCGTGGGGTGGGAATGGTATAAAAAATATTAAAAATTACAAAATGTATTGAAAAGGAAGGCTTTCAATTGCTGAACTTAAAAGTAGAAAATAATTTTTTCCCTCGAAAATCTGGTAGTCAAAGTCAAAGTCGTAAAACCGTCAGGGGCTGATATAAATATTACCAGTAAATTAAAATTTTGATCGCATTCCTTATATGTACCAATTTTTATTGAATATTTGAGAATTTTCTTTCTTTGTAAATTCATAATGACTTGATTTACTCATAGTGTGATTTTCAGCTCCTTATGCTTTTAGTATTTTTGCTTTGACCTGCAGTTTTTAGATAAGAAAAAGTAGTGAGTATTAATCTGAGGTATCTTTTCGAACTAAATCGAGAGTTCTCTACAACTTTTTAATCGACTTTTTCCTCGTATCTTTCACCGCTTACGAGATAGGACCGCTAATTCCGAAATTTGCCGATAGATGGCGTTGTAAGTTGTCTCATCGAGTAGCGCATAGCCTTTTTACTATACCTAGACAACAACCTTATGGCCTAAGCTGTCACCGTTTAGAAGTTAACGGATATAAGTGGGAACCATGTATATAATATTATATATGTGCTTAATACACTGAAGAGCCAAAAAAACTGGTACACCTTCTTAATATCTTGTCGGGCCCCCACGAGCACGCAGAAGTGACGCAAAACGACATGGTATGGACTCGACTGGTGTCTGAAGGTATACTGGAGGAAATTCACACCATGAATCCTCCAGGGCAGTCAACAAATCCATAGGAGCGCGAGGTGGTGGAGATCTCTTCTCAACAGCATGTAGCAAGGCATCCCGGATATCTTCAATAATGTTCATCTCTGGGGAATTAGGTGGCCAATGGAAGTGTCTAAAGTCAGAAGAGTGTTCCTGGAGCCACTTGGTAGCAACTCTCGACGCGTGGGGTGTCGCATTGTCCTGCTAGAATTGCCCCAATCCGTCGGAATGCACAATGGGCATGAATGAGTGTAGGTGATCGGGCAGGATGCTTAAGTACCTGTCACCTGTTAGAGTCGTCTCTAGACGTATCAGGGGTCCCATATCACGCCAACTGCACACGTCCCAAACCACCACAGAGGTGCCACCAGATTGAACAGTCCCCTGTTGACAAACAGGGTCTATGGATTAATGATGTTGTCTCCATACTCGTACACGTGCATCCGTCCGGTACAATTGGAAACGAGACTCGTCAGACCAGGTAACGTGTTTCCAGTCATCAACAGTCCAATGATAGTGTTGTCGGTCCCAGGAGATTAGTAAAGCTTTGTGCAGTGCAGTCAACAACGGTACACGAGTGGGCCTTCGGCTCTGAGAGTCCATATTAATGACGGCCCGTTGAACAGTTCGCGCGCTGACACTTGTAGATGCCCCATCATTGAAATCCGCGGCTATTTGAGGAAGTATTGTACGTCTGTCTCGTTTAAAGATTCGCGTCTGACGTCAATGGTCCAGTTTTTTCAAGGTCTTTTTTCCGGCCGCACCGATGGCGGAAATTTGAAGTTTTACCGGATACACGATATTCACGGTATACTCGTGAAATGGTCGTACGCGAAAATTCAAATTCCATCTCTACTTCGGAGATGCTATGTCCCATCTCTCGTGCGCCGACTATAACGCCACGTTAAAAATCACTTGAGTCTTGAAAATACGCCATTGCAGCAGCAGAAACCGATCTAATACATTTGTCAGACATCCGTTGTCTTATATAGGCGTTGCCGACCGCATCGGGTTACGATGATTGGTTGCACATCTCCGTTATTTGCATATGCACGCCTGCACCAGTATTTTTAGCTCTTCAGTGTATACATTTTTGGAAAATCTGTAATGTGCTGGGATATATTAAAAAAGCGTCTCATTTATCTTATTTCAAAACCACTGTCAAGAACGACGTGGGAATGTCGCTTCGAAAGTGTGAAATCTGTGAGATCACACTCAAGAATCACAATTTTCTCTAGATTTGAGTTTTCTTTATGAATATACTATTGGCATGAGAAAAAAATCCTAAATCCAATAATTCGAAAATAAACTTAATTTCAAAATGTTTATTAAGTTTAGTTATTTGGTATGGCATACTGAATGAGGTAAATATTGCTGGTAAGTAATTGGTACTGAAGTAAGTAAATTCTACTCAATTTTTTTGTCTTTTTGAATACCAGATATTACCAATTTGAATACCAGAAATTATAATATAGATATTTGTATGCAAATTCCCATTTAAAAGGCCTTTTTAGATTTTTTGAAAGGGATCATTCATCGTATCTTTTTTCAATAACTGCAAAGGAAATATTGGAAGAGTTAGTTAAAAGTGGCTCCTGAATGCAAAAATAAAAGAACTTGATGAAAAAAAAAACAGTTTTGATTTTATGGAAATTATCAGCTATTTCATCTGTCAAACAATATTTCCAATTTCAATATATTCTAGTCATAATTTATAGTGACATTTTTTCTTTTAAGAAAAGATTTCAAATTCATCACGGATATGGGAGGACATCATAGGAATTTTTATGTAATTAGGATGATATTCATAAACTGTATAAAAACGCAGAGACTTAAATGCTACTTTGCAAGACGAAATGGATTGCATTGATTTATTTAATGAAATCAAAATTTGTCGTCGAGTTTTGCATAACAGGATAACAATATTATAATATTTAATTAAAAATTAATTTATTTGAACTGTATTCAAATTGTGACTGTTCTGAAAAATATATTGACCTTATCATTGACCCTCGTATCTGCAGAAAAATCTTTCTCGTGATTCAAAATAATACATATTTTTTATTATTTTAAATTATTTTTATAAAGTTAACATTTTAATTACCTTCAAAATCGTTCATAAATCAAATAATTTAATTAGTTATCATTTTCACGTATTTTTTAAGTCCTTAACATACCAATTTGTGCAGTGTAATAAATAAGAAATGTATCAAATGTATATAGGAAAATAAAATAAATTATTTTGTTTTACGAAATTAGTTTCAAATCCCAGCAAATAAACTTTGTTCCAGCGCCCGCTTTTGTTCGGCTGGGGAGATGCGAGGTGTACTGTTCACAGAACTACTGATATTAGTAACATTTGAGTGCCCTACCATTTTATTTTGCGTCGAATAATAGAAAATTATTTTGTCAACCTTAATTCTCTTGCACGTCGCACCATCTGAGCTTAGTGGCAACCTTTTGACACGAATAACCCCCCTCCGCTCCGAAAAGGTGCAGCCGCCAACTGCGAAAAAGAAGCCTTACGCGAGAGATCAATATCTAGGCGAAAAGGTCTGTCGTAATGGGATTGTATCATCGAATATAGGTTGGGAAGAGAAGAAAAACACATGGTTTTAAGTTGTCACGTTTGATGACAGATGAGCCGCTCGACAGATGAGCGCAGTTTTCGGCGGGGAATCGATGTCTCTCCCGCAATTAATTTCGCTCCTCTCTTCGGAGACAAAAATGAGGTGTTTTCGGACGGTAGAAAGGGATAAAAAGCGGAAATACGCGTACCTTTCAATTACATTAGCGGTCATTCATCATTGGATTTCCGTACCTTGTTCTCACGCGTCGAAAGATTCAACAAAAATTATATTATCCTACGAAAAGGGCAAAAAGTTTAACCTTTAGATGATGGCTCTACGCATAACTCATGTAAACTCTTATCAAGACATAGAAGCCCAAGTACCCTAGTAGCACTAAGATATTGTACAATATTGAAAGATATTGTACAATATTGAAAGATATTGTACAATATTGAACGATACTGTACAATATTGAACGATATTAAACAATATTCGCAAATTGAGGTGTTTTCGGAGGGCAGAAAGGGATGGGAAGCGGAATTACGCGTACCTTTCAATTACATTAGCAGTCATTCATCATTGGACTTCCGTACCTTGTTCTCACGCGTCGAAAGACTCAACAAAAATTATATTATCCTACGTAAAGTGCAAAACGTTTAACCTTTAGATCATGGCTACCAATTGTTCTATGCATAACTCATGTAAACTCATATCAAGGCAGAGAAGCCCAATTATCCTAGTAGCACTAAGATATTGTACGATATTGAAAGATATTGTACAATATTGAACGATACTGTACAATATTGAACGATACTGTGCAATATTGAACGACACTGTACAATATGGAACGATACTGTACAATATTGAACGATATTGAACAATATTCGCAAGTTGAGGTGTTTTCGGAGGGCAGAAAGGGATATCTTTCAATTACATTAGCGGTCATTGATCATTGGACTTCCGTACCTTAACCTCACGCGTCGAAAGACTCAACAAAAATTATATTATCCTAGGAAAAGTGCAAAAAGTTTAACCTTTAGATCATGGCTACCAATTGCTCTTTGCATAACTCATGTAAACCCATATCAAGACAGAGAAGCCCAATCACCCTAGTAGCACAAAGATATTGTGCAATATTGAAAGATATTATTGTGCAATATTGAAAGATATTGTGCAATATTGAAAGATATTGTGCAATATTGAAAGATATTGTGCAATATTGAACGATACTGTACACTATTGAACGATATTGAACAATATTCGCAAGGTGAGGTGTTTACGGACGGCAGAGAGGGATAAAAAGAGAAAATAGGCGTACTTTTCAATTACATTAGCGGTCATTCATCATTGGACTTCCGTACCTTATTCTCACGCGTCGAAAGACTCAACAAAAATCATATTATCCTACGAAAAGTGCAAAAAATTTAACCCTTAGATGATGGCTACCAATTGCTCTATGCATATCTCATGTAAACTCATATCAAGACAGAGAAGCCCAAGTACCCTAGTAACACAAAGATATTGCACAATATTAAACAATATTAGCAATATTGTATAATATTAATATCATATAATACTATTTAATATCGAATAATATTATACAATATCGGACAGCATGTTGAGCTACCTGGGTACTACAATGTTCTACAATGTTGTAATGATATTTGACGATATTACGCATGATTGCGAAAGTTTAATGGTCAGACTTCCGATTGTTTGGGGGAAGGTTTATCTGTATATACCGATTTTGGGGTGCACCGCGAGTTCACGGATGAGAAGCTGCTGTATAATAGGCTGGAACGAAAAAAAGCTTTTTTGCTTTTTCAACTTGTAATAGTGCGGAAAGTTGCCTTTTGATGCAAAAATAAAATTTGATGGCAATCGAAACAGGTCTTGAAGAATCAAGAATCGAGTCAAGTACGATGAAGTTTCATAAATTTGAATAGTTTTCTCAATTTCAACCCTTTTCTCATTTGCAGTATCAAAGAACAAATTAAATAGTTTGCACTTGAAACGTCAAGCATAAAACATTTTCACGTTCCGATGGACTAAAGTTCTTAATATTTCTACCCTCTTTTTCTATTCTTTTAGCAAAAATAAATATTTAAAATTTTTACCATCCGACAATAAGCTCAAATCTGCATCGAACACTTGATCCGAATCATTTCAATTTCTCCGATGAGAAGGGTTTCGATTTTTCACGGCTCTCAAAACGAGATTTTCTCGAGGCAGAACGCAGTTTTAAAAATCCTTCCGCCGACTCCCTGATGAGACGTTCAATTAGAGGAGGGTCCTCCTTTCCTTGAATGGCGGTGACAGATATACTGCGTAATTGAATCCATTTCCCTCTCGACACAGATGAAAAGAGGCGATGAATAATTGAGCGAGCCGCAGAAAGATGACATCTGCTCAAAACGAGATTTTTCTCGAGGCAGAATGCAGCTTTAAAAATCCCTCCGCCGATGCCCTGATGAGACGTTCAATTAGAGGAGGGCCCCTCCTTCCCTTGAATGGCGGCGACAGATATACTGCGTAATTGAATCCATTTCCCTCCGAGCACCAGATGAAAGAGCGTGAATAGATGGGCGAGCGCCAGGAGAGAGGCATCTGCTACAGAAGAGAGATTTTTCTCGGGCGGGAGATGCGCTAAATCCCATCCGCCGATGCCCTGATAGACTTCATGTGAGAGGAGGGCCCCTCCTTCGAATGGCGACAGATATACGGCGTAGATTTGGATCCATTTCCCTCTCGACACCACCCGGATGAGAGAGGCGGTAAGATGGTGGGCAGAGCCGCAGAAGATGACTCTGCTCAAGAGCGATGATTTTCTCAGGGCATGGGGTGCAGCTTAAAAATCCCTCCGACGATGCCCGACAGGGACAGCGTTCAGTAGAGGAGAGGCCCCTCCTACCCCCAGATAGCGGCGACAGATGAC
>BGPR01016885.1:0-33643 GCA_013235015.1 Araneus ventricosus | reverse complement strand
AATAAGATTGAAGCGAAATATACGATAAAATATAGAACACCCCCGACAAACATTTATTCAAAATCGCAAATGTTCTAGTGGAACCCTTTTAAAGGATTTAAAAACTTAGAACTCGAAATTATTCGAAAATGTATTTAAAATTTATTATAAATATTAGCTGATAATAGCCTATACATAAAGGATTAATGTTAAATTTTAGAATTTATTGCGATAAAGGCTTAATGTTTAGTTCGCTGACATAATTAAGAATTTGTGTTAACTAGAACATACAAAGGAAGTTTGTTGTTTTACGACAATAATAAACAACGACGGTTCATTATGAAATTTGCCAGAAATAAAATAAATTAGAATGACGAGCAAGAATCAAATAGAAATTCAACAAAAGGGTCAATAAACGTAATTTTTACTGCATTGTGGGGGTCTGTAGAATGTACATCCGCTGTTTGAATTAACGCTTCGTTTGTTATGTGAAGAGTTCCTTCCATTTGTATGTCCGGTTCACACAGAGAACGGCAGACAAAAAACTGAACATCAATTTCATCAACGCCACTCACATGAAAACAAACCTCGCACGCTGTGTTGATAATTCAAAGAGACTGAAGTGAAGTACTTTGTGCCTAAATGTTAGAATATTATTAATCGAATTTTTTTTCAGGACACTTAAAATTTAAAAGGATTCATTCTAGATTAAACTAATTTAGTTTTACTTGCAGTTTCATGACGATTGGCTACATCGGAAATTGGACATTTCTCATCTTTCGTTAAGATTGGATGTGTTGCAGAAGATTGGATAATTTTAGCAGATATAAAGAAACCAATAAGCTACAAAGAAAATTCATCGGTATGTTCTGAAGGTAATCTATTTCACTATACTAGAAGCACTGTTAAAATTCTGAAATTTATTAGTGAAATTGGCGAATTTTAAATACCTTACAATAGTTGAGGAAATAAGCGTAGTGAAATAATGGCCTATTAACATACAAAATTCAATGAATGAACAACTGCTATTCCTTTAAACGTACGAATTGAAATTTCTTGTGGTTAGTTTTAATTTGTACCAAGCAAATTAAACGTAAAATATCGGTTATAGACTCATCGTTTCTTATCATCTGTATATCGGCCACATTTGCGCTTTTCTAAAGTAAGTTTCCAAAAACTGTAAGAACTGCCATCGATCATGCGCTACGAATCGCAGAATTCCCTCTGTATGCACTGAGAACTTCCAATTATCTCAGCTTTAAGATATACTTGTGTGCAACCGAAATGAGGACAGAGTAAGTTGCCATTTCCATTTTGCAAAAGATGGGTTCAACTGTTGGTAAAGGAGCCTCGTTGCTGGAAAGCCTTCCGCCCAATCAGAGCCTTCACGTGGTCATGCTTGGCTTGGACTCCGCTGGCAAAACTACAGCCCTGTACAGACTTAAATTCGACCAGTACCTAAACACTGTGCCAACAATAGGTTTCAACTGTGAGAAGATAAAAGGTACCACTGGCAAAGCGAAGGGAACCAGTTTCCTCATCTGGGATGTTGGGGGCCAGGATAAACTGAGACCTCTTTGGAGATCGTACACCAGATGTACGGATGGCATAGTCTTTGTCCTGGACAGCGTGGATGATGAGAGGCTGGAGGAAGCCAGGATGGAACTGGTCCGCATGGCTAAGGCACCAGAGAACTTAGGAGTGCCTATTCTGGTGTTAGCCAATAAGCAGGATTTACCTGGAGCCAAGGACCCTTTTGAGATTGAGAAAATTCTGGGTCTTGGATCTGAACTGGGACCTGGACATCTATGGCATGTTCAGCCTGCCTGTGCAATTATTGGAGATGGACTAGAAGAAGGTTTGGAAATTCTTTACGAAATGATTCTTAAAAGGAGACGGCAGTTGAAGCAGGCCAAAAAGAAGTATACTTAAGTGATTCCTTTGTTTTTTATTTGTTTACCTCTTGCTTCCATAGGTAAGAATTTGTGTTTATATTTGGATTATTCTGTAATAACTAATAGAAATTGTAAGTATGATCAAGATTATCAGTTCTGAAGATATTGTTTTTCATATTTCGTCTATAAACTGTAAAATTTATCGCATTCAGTTAATTTTAAAATATGCTCATTATTAAAACCGAATCGATCTAGCGGCATATAATTTCTTATGTCAATACTACTGAAAATATCGTAACTATTTTAACTAAAACAATAATTCACTTCATCGTAAAATAATACGGTGACACTCAAACTCATTTAAATTTAATTAATCTTTGATTTGTTAAAATCCTTTTAAGATCTATTTATTTTAATTTGTGAAAAATTTTAATAATAGATGAATCGATACTTCTATTCACGAAATAGCGAGAATGGGTTTTCGATTTTCCTCAATAAATCACAAACAATAGCGAAAATGCAAACGAAAAAATTGTTATTAATTATATTGAAATATAAATCAGTAACAATTTCATTACAACCTGGGTGTTTTTTTGCTAAATTTAATTTTTTGGAATTAAAAACTTTTTTCATTTTCTCGTAATTTATTTTCAAATTGTCATTTTATTGAAACTTTGTTCTTTTTTCTTCTTTTAATACAGTCCTTTTTTTCGCGTTCTACTCTTTTCTGTTTTCACTTCCCTTGGTGAAAAAAAAACTGATTCAAAGATAAAATTAGTCCAATATACTCCCTTTTGCACCATTTCAAACGTGGCTAACCTTTCTCTAAGTGGAAATTCCACTTAGATATTCTAGATACAAATTAAATTCGATTAAAATGTTTAATTTTTCATGAAAATTATTAAATTAAAATATATACATTTGTATTTGGAATTTTTATAATGCTATAAATTCTTTAAAATTTAAAATTTCATTTTCAGCTTAAACCATATAAACTTATTGGAATTTTTAGAAATGTCCTAGTTGTATTTTAATAATGATCGCATAAAATAATGCATCTTAATCAGAATGAAACGTTTATTTACTTTATTGAATTTATTCTGCTTTCTTTTCTGTGCCCAATTTTTATCGTTAGCATTTAGTTATCTTTCTTAGAAACATGTTGTTATTGCTTATAAAATATGAATTACATATTATTTAATTTCAATGTAATGAACGAGCTTCCATTATATCCTAGTAACATTCTTTTTTTGTTGTTTTTGTAACTACAGTAAAACTTCGATTAACCGTCACTCTTTTAACCACCAGTTTCTATTATCCGTCATCGTTTAAAAACGTAGGTTTATAGTATTACAATACATTTCTGTACGTTATTACTCTTATATTGAAGTTTATGTTGATCGTTTTGCAAACGTAAATACAATATGTACGTATAATTCACTTTTAAAGGATTTTATTTTCATTTTCGTCCCAGGCCAGTAGTGAAATGACGTTAGTGTACATGTGTATTAAAAGATTTTTGTTATCCGCCTATTCGGTTATCCGTCACAGCTCTGGTCCGGTCTATGACGGTTAATCGAAGCTTTACTGTATGTTTAATTTTTCAATAAACACAAATTCTTCCTACTATGATAGCATTGTGTCCAAAGTGAACTCACTGCCTAAATATTTACTATAACCAAATGTTCTGTTGAAGTCCATGATCAGTATTATTAGAAGAGCATCAGATGTTACTGGAAAGTTCTTTTTGTATGCTACTCCATGGCGTGAAAAAAAGGCCAAACATGAAGTTCCGATTGAAGACAGAGTGTGATTTATATTTGTCACAAGAGCATAATTAATAGAATATATTTAAATCATATATAAAAGTATATCTTCATAAAGTTATATTTTTATTCGTAATTCGAATACGAGCTCATCTGCTTAATGAAGCTGTTTTATAAAAATGTACAGAAAAAAAGTATATGTTCGGAACTGTTTAGTATCTTTATTATCGTATAATACATAAATGTAACTTTATTAATGTTAATAAATTATTAAGGCTAGTAATGAAATTTTTCCGTGCTAATAAAATGCAGCTGAATTTTTTGATTTTGAATGAAAATTATATTTAATGAAATATTTATAATGAGAGAATAATATATAATATAGCTAAATATATTTAGATAATGCACTGCTTATAATGAAAAAAATAGTTAAAAAGATAAGTTAATATCATGAAATCTAACAAGAAATAAATGGTAAAAATAAAAGTATAATTCTAAAAGAAATAACTAAAATATAAGTTTTCCAATTTAGATTGTTTGAATATTTTTTCATCTACATTTTAATAGGGTTTTGACATTTTAGTGCTTTCTTCTATACATTAAAATATTCTATGGAATTTTGTGTAACTTTTTCCAAGCCAAATCGCAAAGATAAATTTATAAGTTTATATTTGTTTATTCTGTTAGTTATATTTAGTTTGAAAATGTATATTACTGTACCAAGGATTTCTAAATGTAAAAAAAAATTAAACGAGTTTATGTAGGAAAATAGATGTTATTACTTTTATTCCAGTGAACTTTTTACAAAACTATTAACTGAAAAATTCATTTCCTTTAGTGAAATATGCCATAATGTGATGTACAATATAATATACAAAAATAAAAATAAATAAAACTTTCAATTTTAAAAAGCAACTGGTTATCAAAATTTTCAAATGTATAAAATGTTACAGGATGAGACTTGATATAATTAAAAAATATGTTTTCAAATAAAGATTAACAAAATGAATATAGTTGTTTGTCGAGCAGAGCTTTTCAAAGGTTTTCATTGTTTCCTGAAAAGGCAAATGTACTGTAAAGTAAATGTACAGCAAACTATACTCGAAATTTGTGATCTATGTGTTTGTGGTGTGTTTATGTATTAAGCTACTTTTCTATGCTTGAATTTTATAAGGTATGCCAAACTTGATTTTTTAAACATGTTTCATAGAACAGAGTTGTTGATATATGATACTTTTGATTATTTCTTTTGACGAGTTGTCTAACCACTGTCTTATTTAATAGAAATTTCATTTTCATGTTCAATATTTTTTACCTTCACATTTCTAGACCTTTAATAACATATCAAAAGTGCATATGATCGTATAGTACCAGTACATTTTACTAAATAGTGTCCAAAAGTTTAAAGTAATAATAGTCTTTAATAGTTATAAATACACGCAGTAAATCACTTTTTACTACTGCAATGTAGATCTTAATTTCAGAGCATTCAAAGTTAAATGGTTTCACAGTTGCATTAACTGCAAGGCAATAAATAATATCTAATTATTATGTTGCTTATATTATTGATTTCTTAATAACTTAAAATTTAATATAATCCATCTGTCACGAGAACAGGTTCTGACATAATGTCTACTCTAGTCTGTTGCCATAGCAATGTCTTATCCCACTTTCTCTAGGTGTGATTCGGAACATAAATCAGCATTTAGCATCGAGTGAAAACAGTTTGCTCTATCCCTGACGATTGATAATGTACATTTTTCAATGTCAATTTTCCTGAAAACTCTTGTTATGATTTAACGCACACACAAAATAATTTAATATATATCTGAGGCTTTAGTAATTCGCCTAAAATTCTCCTTCAATGAATTGACTTTAAGATGTGATAAATATTAATTGATATCAATATCTTTATTATTCTTCAGAAATAATTTACATACAAATGTTGATTTTTCTTTATGAATACATTACTTATTTTCGAAAATATGCGCCTGAGTAACATTATTTATTAACAACAGGACTACATATATAAAATATTAATAACAATTTTGTGTTGGCCAATTTTTTTTGTAATTATATGTATTCTTTTTTTATTCAATATTATCAAATCTCTTTTGCCCGGAGGCATACATACAGGCACATTTTCTTTTCGCCCTTTTGATCCATGAAACTGTTACGAAAGCCTTTTCACATCTGGAGAAAAACAAATACATTTTCTGACTGTTAATTGTGAATTTTGGCCATTATAAAAAAAAGAGCAATAGTTAACCTTTTACGTTGGAAATAAATAAAATATTCAACCAGCATCCCAATCTATCCTTCTCTAAATGCAAAAAAATTAACAAATAAAAATACGATAAGAATATAAAGTACAGCCCTAGCGCTTTGTATCTATTAGCGCATTAATACTTTTAGATTTTGTAAATGCTGCCGTTTAAGTTTGAATAGCTGATTGGAGTAAATACCCGTTAAATATTTTGAAAAATCACTTTATTATCACATTGTGGTTAATTTTTAGTCTTGAGGGAAAATGTTAGAACTCAAATCCGTCGGATTTCGTCAAGTCTTATTATTTATTAATCTGCACAAAATAATAAATCTTAATATACATAAAAATATTAAAATAAAATTATAATTTACATAAAAAATAACAAATCCAAATTATAATTTGCTTAAAAATAATAAAGCAAAATTGCAATTTAAATAAAAAAATAATAAACACAGATTAAAACTTTCAGAAATAATAAATCGAAAAATCTAATTTACATAAAAAAATAATAAATTCAGCGTAATAAATAGACTTGCATAATTTAAAATGAAGGAAAGCACAATTTATTAAGTTAAAATGCTTGTTCTATATACATTGAACTAGAAAATGTAAGACGTTTATATTAATTATATAGAATATTTAAAAGAATAAAAAAATATTTTCTTTAATTAGAATGTAAGAATGTTTTTTTTACTAAAATTTGACTTAATTTTTTTAACAATAAAATCTGAAGAAATTATGAAAACATTTATTAATTTCTAAATTATAGAAAGATAAATAAACCGTCAGTATTGTAGATCTCCTCTAAGAAAACGATCTTAATTTTTAAAAAAATTATTGCCGATTCATTTTCAAAGCGTTTTATTTTCTTTCACTTTGTAACTTACTGATTGCTAGTGCTTTGAACAGATCTCATTATAAAGATCCTATAGCTATAAAAGTCAGTACTTGTGATTATTTTGTTACACAATGAATGTTTCTGTCAAACTGAGTTCTGGAAGCACTTTTCACTGAATATCTTCTCACCATCGTTGTATTGAAATGCTGTGATCAATACTTGTGTACATTGCTTGCCTTTTTTTGTTGTGACTCCGTTCTGTTCTCATGAAGTATTGTAGACATACAATCATTTCAAACTGGGATTCAAAAATTATTCATTTCCTAACGGATTGGATGTCTGCCGAGCAAGTTCTATTCGGAACCATTAATATTATTACAAAGTAAATTGAAAATACTTTTATTTTTTTAAATTTTAGCATAAGCTTGTTGAAATGTTCGTATTATTGATGTCAAGGCAAAAAGTTCATAGATATAATATATATTTTAGTTTATGACATAGAAACATACCGTGCAACTGTACTGATCCAAAGAAAATAAATTTAACTGAATTTATTAGAGTCAATTCATGTGATATCACAGTCACGACAAGGGCATATCATCTAACATCAGCTAAATGTCTTACGCCGCGCCGTGACGTCCCATCGTTTTCCTCCTGTAATATGTGCAATAGATTCCAAACTTAAACCGGAGCGTCACATTCGACGTTATAGCATGAATTGTCTACATTCTGCATAGAGATACTAACGTAAGTGGTATTGTTTAAAATGTTCACTCAAAATAGTCTGTTTGCCATTATTTTCCTAATGCTGTATAACAGAGGTTCCCAACCTGTGGTACGCGAAGGACCAATTGGGGGTACGCGAAATCAAGGTAAAGGCGGACACAAGAAAACATAAGAGAATAAAAAAGTTAATACTTGCTATTTAATAACTAAACCACTTCAAAAGTTGATTATTACAGAGTGTAATTTTTAGCCATCCCTAGAAGTTAATGCGAAATTATTACAATACTGATTTCATTTGTTTTGGCGTTGAACAAATATTATTCTAAAAATGCAATAAAATGTAAAATAAAAAATTAATCCAGCAAATGTTATTAATTCGAGTCATTTGACTCTTAAGCTAACATAAGCCCTTAACACTATTGATAAAAACTTCTTTGCATAGATAGATGGATGGTTGGTGGGGGTGGGGTATATAGGGGGTAAGCTAAAATATAAAGCTTAATTAAGGGGTACGAGAGGGATAAAAGGTAGGGAACCCCTCCTGTATAAATAGCTAAATAAAAAGCGAAAGTATTTAGTCAATAATTTTTATTTTAAATAACAGCTTCGAAATCCCATAACTACTTTTAAAAGGATCTGCTGAAAAGTTACAATACAAAATTATTAATCACTAGTTTACAATACAGCCATTTCAAATTGTAATCATTATAAAAGATGCAATTATAATTAAAGAATTTTAATATATGATACAGCCAAATTTAAAAGATTATTTTTACACCAGCAATGTCAATACTTGTTGGACATTTTTTAAAGAATATATTTTTAAATGCATTATTTGGTTTACTAACTCTGAAATGAAAATTTAATTCTGTCACCCTTTATGGAAACATGGAGTCAAATTAGTCCATTTTAAAAGTGTTGATATATTTTATGATCACATAAATTAGACAAGTTTTTGTATAAATTTTTAAATTTAAAAAAATTCTATCAATAAAATTAATTTTCCATCTTTGTAACTTGAGTACGAGGTGAACGCTCGTGATCCAGTTATCAACGTTCCTGATTGAGTCTGTTATTGTTTCAACCAATTTGATTTAGAAAATAACTATTGAAGATCCTTGGGGTGCTGAACCATTTCCTTTGACTTGCGAGTGGAGTCAATTTAAATTAAGTTAAGGAGTTAATTCATAGGGATTTAAAGACAACCTGCTGAATTGGAGACAGTAGACCCTTAATAAGTAGCGCTTGGTCCTCAACTAGTTAAGGATCCGTAGATAGCATAGCTGGGAGAAGGAGGTTTTTCCTCTCTCTGCGATGCGGAATCTCAGCTAAAGATAGAGATGGAGTCATCATGACTCCATTATTTCAGAATCGGCAGATAGCATACCCGGGTGGATGGGATTTTCCCTTTCCCTTCAACGCGGAATCTCAGCTAAAGGTAGAGGTGGAGTTCTTTGAGGATCTGCAGATAGCATAGCTGGTTGGTTGTGGATTTCCCTTTCCCTGCAACGTCGGAATCTCGGCTGAAGGCAGAGGTAGAATCATCCTTACTCCACGTTTCCATTCCAGGGATAACAACAAAATGTTACATTGAAAGACTGAATACCTTCTGTTTACGACAGAACCGTTTAATAATATAATTAAAGAAAAAGTTATTATTATATCTAAAGGAACTTGTGCTTTGATAGAGTATAATACCGAAAATTAAATGTTCATTACTTCCGCGTTCTGTGATGCAGGAATAAGAACCAGATGTATGGATTTACTAATTTTTGACTCCCTCGTTGTATGTATCGAATGTAAAAGTTCGTCTACTCTAGTGATATCATAGTCATAAATAATTATATTAATTTATACACATAAATCTATATACTTATATATGGATGAAGATGTTATATCTATACGGAAAACATTTATTTGTTGCAATATGTATTAAAAAGAAAAGTAAATAAATATATGTCAAGAACAGTGTCTTGTTTCATTTAGTTTCGCTCATTTTAAATGCTATCCAATTACTGTAGATGTATGATAGTATTAACCACAGATCTATGAATGGACTAAGACAGGGGTCAGCAACCTGTGCCTCTTTTAGTGCATAACTGCGACCTTTTTTAAGATAGTAAGTGAAAAACGTGTAACAAAATAAAGTATTAAGTTCTAGTAAATTTCCTAACAATATTTCTGAAAATTGTTTGTACATCTTACTATTATTGTTGAGCTCTTAAGTCCTTTCTTTTGATGATGATAATGAAATGATCCCTAAAATACGAGAATAAAAAAAAAGCTCCCTTAAACTTCAGCAACAGCATAGCATATTTCAGCATAGCATTTTCAGCATATTTTTTCTTTCTCGTATACGAAGTATACCAAGAGAAAGTATTGTAATCGTCAAAAAATTCGAACTCCAGATTTTGACGAATCTCCACGTTTTAGACCTCCCTGAGTTCGAAAAACACAATTTTGGAATTATGTCTGTCTGTCTGTGAACACGATAACTCGAAAACTATTAGAGCTACGGGGATGAAATTTGGTATGTGGTCTTTAAACATAATTTGAAGGTTTCTATCAAATTTTGGACAAAATTCGTCTAAGGGAAGTCTCTCTGTCTGTATGTCCGAAGTCATGTGAACACTATAACCCAAAAACTTGAATAGCTAGATGGGTAAAATTTAGTACACAGTTTTATCGTCATAAATGTAGGTCCGTATAAAATTGTGGGCCAAATCCGTGCACGGGTTGACTGTCTGTCGGTCTGTATAATCGTATACTTGTATCTCATAAGCCCTTTGGCTTAGATAAATAAAACTTTGTATCACGTATGCTAACATTAATTATAGATCTGTGCCCAAATTTCGTTCAAATCGGTTAAAAAACAGGTGTTCAAATTGCATATTTAGTTCAAAATGCACATTGCCACTGTGTGTTGGCGAGCGTTTCGTTTATTTTACTAAAGTTAGTATGGTTGGCGTTTGACCTTGGCAGTCTACGCAGGAAATTGTAGCTAGCCGCACTTCGGAAATTATGGCAACCCCTGAATCAAAGTTCGTTCTGACATTTTCCAGATGGAAGGTATGGTGAATCTTGCGTGATATCAGCAGTAAGATTTTGTAGTCAAAAACGTTAAATAAGGTTCTAGTTCCTCAGCGCGCGTAAAAATTGAGAACATTCGCAATTCTTTTTTGCAAAATATTAAGCTTCAGGAATTCATGAATTTGAAATGTTTCATTGTAAATCACCATTCATAATTTTTTTCTCAAAATAACCAGGCCTTGCGTAAATACCCCAATAATATTTACCTACCCACTGGGTGTTTACCCACCCCACATTACTTTTCGTATGCAAGAAAGTTTCGGGGAGGCCACTCCCGCTGGTTCTTATATTTTTAGGAAACATATTTTTTAATTTTATTATTCATACAAGTTAAATGTATGATTAAATATTTGAAGTCCCAGTACACTTGTTGAAGAAAGAAACAAAATGATAGCTTATACGTAAGAATGTTTAAAATCACTTATTTTTTTATTTTAATAATTATATTTCATAATTACCACACTGCAACATTGATAATAAGTAATTGAACTGTAGAGTCTTTTATTAAAATATAAAAATAAATTCATTTTTACCAAAATAAGTTTTAGTCCAAATTTTTAAAAATGTATATTTCATAATTCAAGTTGACGTCTGACGACTGCATAAATATTATTTTAGTAAATATAGAGCTTAAAATGATTCTTTACGAAAAAAATTTTGCTGACTCCTAAACTATGGTATCAAATATTTGGTTTGAATTATGTTTTATTTATAAAGCTTATTAAGTTACTGGATTTTATAATGTCACTTACTTTGCAGCAATGAGAGTGATTGGAGAGGAAGAACTGTTGAGTTCAAGCACTCCTTTAATCTGAAATGCCTCGTATATCGGTGGTTTATTTGCCACTTTTTGAAGTTACGTAATATAAAATCAGTATGATGGAACCTGTGAAATGCTTAAATATATGTCAATCTAATCGAGTTAAGAAAAAGTTAATCGTAAGCGAAATTTATTGTAAAATCTTGGTATAAAGTGGAAAATTGTGTTCTATAAGGACAAATTCCTATTGATTATAAAAACGAAAGAAGTTGAATGTGTGGGATGTTACCAATAAAAGTAGAGTATTAATGAAGTTGTTTAACTAGTGTAGGTGTTAATAATTTAAAAATTGGACATTTTATCAGAATGTGGGAAGGAAAGTGGGCCCACTCACAATGTGGGTATGTAGGAGTCTCTTCTATTGCGAACTACCGCTGAGGGAATAGGGCATGTTCAAGCTTCAGAGGTGTTAGAACAGTGCCGCATTTCAGCTTAATCGTTGATTGCAGAAACCACATGAGTCAATAATATCAAAATTGTGAAAGCTTTTAAACAAAACAAATTGTTTAAATCAATGATTAAAACTACTTTTTTCCTGGTAGATTTTATGTAACTATAATGTGACTGACCTTTACTTTTGTCATTTCTTCACTCATTATGTAAATACCTCTTCAGAATGGGAAAACAACATAAGTGTAATTTTATAGAAAAAAATTGACTGATGTGGTTTCCAAAACCAGCAATTCAATTATTCAAGGAAGTATAATTTTGTATAAAAGGTTTCATTGCATGCAGTTTATTTTATGATTTAAGACTCCATTATGTTGTTATTTTGAATATAAAGAAATACATTTGATGTGTTTTTAAGACTATATGCAGCGTTGCATGTGTTGGAAAAATCAGTAGTCGATTTAAATTATCCATAGAAATTATTAAATATGAATAGAGTACGTTTATTATTTTATTTAACAGTCGATGTAATTCTCCGTGCGCCTTTATTCGCCTTGAAAAATGCAAATTTAGTTCCTCTTTCCTCTGATAATGAATTATGGCTCAGAGTAGTTTAAACACTGATTGATTTATTGTTCAAGAACACTTCTTATGAAACTCATGATTCAAAATACTTTGACTGCAGTATCAGAAAGAAATCCAAATTAAAGCTGGTTTTTAATAAAGGTTGTTCTGATTATCAGGTCTAGCTTTTCGCAAATACATTTTTTCATCGATTGTCGATAATGATTTTAATATCTGGCTCATAAACGATCTAAAATAAGCATAATCAATCTTAATTAATCATAATCTATCTGCTCTGAATGATGTTTAATTTCTTGGTTTAGAACAGTTATTAAAACACATTTTATCTTCTATTTTGTTTTTGAAAACCCAAGTTGGAAGGTAATTTATAGTTTTTGAACAAATTAAAGCTACAGATCAATATTAAATAAAAGCACAAAAAAGCCAGGAATTTTTCCCCTCCAATTTCCACATATGGATGAACTGTTTTCGCACTCTTTTCCACGTTTTATGCCTTCAAAAATGATTTTTGCTTTAGGCTATGCAGCCAAATCTTTCGTGTTGGGTTTCGAAAGCACCCAAGGTGAAATATATTCTGAAAGTATTTAAAATCGCCTTTTCAAATGACTGTCTCTGACATTTTTTTTTTTTTTTTTTTGATTTTGTAATTTTCAGGTTTTTCCAGAGTCAAAGATGGAAACTGTTGCCAGAATTTTGTACTCTGAAAGTACAGTGGAACCTCGCTTAAAGAACATAATTCGGTCCAGAAGCTTACTCGTAATGCAAAACGCTCGTTGAGAGGAACAATTTTTCCCTTGGAAATTAATGTGAACTGTAATAATGCATTCTCTGCCGAAAAAAAAAACCCACAAATTTTATGTATAGCGTTTATTCTAAAGAAATTATATATAAGATTGTTAAGGAGCATGAATCATCTTCATTTACTATTTTATAGCAGAATCAACCAACATGGAATGCGGATACGATTTGCAGAAAACAAAACAAAAAAATTCGAAATAATAAGGTTTTTATTTATGATACATACATTTGCAGGATTGAGTTCAATGCTTCATTTAGAAATTTTGCTAATTTTTCTAAGTGTTTTAATAGAGTTGTTGAGTTTTTATACGAATTATGATAAATATCTAATTCTTTTTTTATTTGGAAGCTGTATAGAGACATTTTTTGACTACGTTTCAAAATGTGAAGGAAATACGACGCAGCATTATCATAAACTAAATTTGTAACGCGCATAGCCACTGCCTTATTAGGATGACGCTTT
Organism: Araneus ventricosus; assembly: GCA_013235015.1. Taxonomy (NCBI): domain Eukaryota; kingdom Metazoa; phylum Arthropoda; class Arachnida; order Araneae; family Araneidae; genus Araneus; species Araneus ventricosus. Next base: position 20,024 of record BGPR01016885.1, on the reverse strand, counting down.
TCAATGCACAATGCAACAGTTCCCCATCTTTCAGCATTTCTTTTATTGCGCTAGAAGATTGCTGCATTGCTGTTATCTCCTCCTCCTCTGACAAACTCTCCTTCATAACTTCTTGCTGTGAAACACAACGCAACTCCACAAGCTCTTCGGTGGTCAGCTCTTGGTTGTGCTCTTCCACAAGCTCACCGATTTCATTGCTATCCATTTCCAGTCCCCTGATCTTGGCTGAAGACACAATCTCGTTATCTATAGGCTCCACAGGGTACTGTCTCGGACTCCTCAATGTCACATTCGACAACATTCTCCGCCCAAAACTTCTTCCAAGCAGAAGTGAGGATTCTCTTGGTAATCTCTTCCCATGCATTTTCGATCATTTGAGGCAGGAAACGATGTGGAAGTGATATTTCTAATATTCTCTGAGAGTAAGGTTGGTCCCTAGACAGACACCTTGTTTGATAAGAACCCATCACTAGACACTATGTTTGCTAAGAATTAAAGAAAAATAAAAGCTCCGTGGATACGACAGTAGTAAGCTTAAAATCTGGGACTTCCTCTTCTCATCACTCGTTATACGAAACGTTGCTTGTTAAGCGAGTCATTTTTTAAAATTTATTTTGCTCGTTATGCGAATTACTCGTTATGCGAAGCGCTCCTTAAGCGAGGTTCCACTGTGCTTAAAATCACCTTTTCCATTGACAGTCTCAGACATTTTTTGAGGGGGGGATTTCATAATTTTCATGTTTTCTCAGAATTGACAAGGGAAACTATAACCACAAAGAAAACGATTTTCCATCATCTTAAAATTATAACAATAGTGTATTTAGTGGTGACACTTCGCCTAGCTGTATTTTTAATAACTTGAACATAAATAAATAAACGCATTTAAGATTTATTGAATAGAGTAGCGAAGCATATGTTTAAACATATTCGTAAATATGACTAATTTGTGCATGGATTTAGAACGCAATGAAAAAAAAAGCAAGCATGTGTGCAGGAGAAGTACATTTTCCTGCTGAATGGGTTTGGTCTAAACTTTGATGCAGCTTTGAAGTTTTCGTGTAAGGGCCATTTAGCAAATATTCTCCATCCAGCTCATTAGTTCTTGTGTAATCTTATTCACATGCACGTGGATTGATATAAATGAAATACCTGTTTCTTTTTTCAGACTTTTTCGAATTTGGGGAAATTAATCATAATTTTATTTTCAAGACTATAGTATTATCATTTTGTTTACTTCTCTTACAAGAAAGTGCTTTGTTTTACCATTCATTTAAATTTATTTATTTCTCCTCATAAACAAGATACTTTTCTTTCATACATACCGTTATCCCACGGAATAGTTCTTCCTTCTTCATAAAATAGTCTTTAACCCTTTCCGCCTTATATTTCAATTCCTGTTAGTAAATAAATACCCCTTTTACATGGGTTTTTGTTTTTTCGTGTTCTTAAGGTATTAGGGAATACAATTATGGTGAAAGAAACTTGAAAACACTCTCAGATCGCAAATGGAGACTTATGTTTTTGAGCACACACAGTACTCAAGTTGCAGTTGGTCTATTTTTTTAATTTTACAGTAAGTACAACTAAATTTTGCCATACTTAGTGTAAAATAGTTCTTATTAGGTAATAATTTAGTTTAATATCAGATTTAAGAAATTTTGAATAAACTCTTTTTGTGGGATATATTGTCCCAATCGTATTTAACTGTGGGACAATATATCCCATCAGTGATTAAATTATTATAAGATTATTGTTCCGAAGCTGTAAAGTTGTTTTCCTGACATGTTAATCTTATGGCAGGAAAGAGAGTTTTACAGATATTTTATTGCAATTGTCCCAGACGACTATACGATTGGGACACATTGTCCCGTTCGAATATACGATTGAAACAGAAATGATGAATCAATTGACACTAACTTTCGTTTTGTAAATGACTTTATTTTTAACAATTACTTTCGTTTTGTCCGCGTAAAAATAATGCAAAATCCATTAACAGACGAAAATGCATTACCAAATGCAAAATAAAAAATGCTGAATTGATGAATGCAAATCTTTAAGTAAAGGGAGCTTTTCAGTATAAAAGCGATTAAGGAAAAACATTAAATGCAAAATATATAAATATTCAATTCCAAAATTAAATACGAAAAAGAAAGAACCCTTTTGACGAAAGTTAATATCTTCAAGAAGTTTAAAAATAAATTAATTCTAACGTAACTTCCATCTCATAGTAATGGAGTTCCCGGTCCATGAATCAACATAAAATAAAAAAAGAAAAGAAACTGCTTAACTCAGCTAAAAAAACCCTGTCATAACTCCTATTTGAAATTAAGTCGCAATAGAATCAAAACAGTATGTGTGTTAATTTGTAGAAGACCGTCTGAATCTCTTTGGCACGTAACCAAACCAAACCACGTATGCGTTACCGCCATGCGTGGATAATTATTATATAGATTTCAGCATTAAATTAAACTACTTTTCATAGTTAAATTTTAATCATGCAAAAGTTGGGTGGAAAGGGTTAATGCAGATTATCAAGAAGCAATGAAAAGCGATTTCGTTTATTACTTTCTCGTATACGAAGTATACAAAGAGAAAGTATGGTAATCGTCAAAAAATTCGAACTCGCGATTTTGACGAATCTCCACGTTTTAGACCTCCCTCATTCCGAAAAACACAATTTTGGAATTATGTCTGTCTGTGAACACGATAACTCGCAAACTATTAGAGCTATGGGGATAAAATTTGGTATGTGGTCTTTAAACATAATTTGTAGGTTTCTATCAAATTTTGGACAAAATCCGTCAACGGGAAGTCTGTCTGTCTGTATGTTCGATAACATGCGAACGCTATAACTCAAAAACTTGAAAAGCCAGATGGATAAAATTTTATACACAGTTTTATCGTCATGAATGTAGGTCCGTATAAAATTTTGGGCCAAATCCGTCAAAGGGTTGATTGTCTGTCGGTCTGTATAATCGCATACTTGTTCAACTCCATACGCATGCGCAATAGTAGAAATGCCTGTGCAAAGAAGAGACACTTCGAAAACTTGGCAGTTTGCCAAAAACCAATTCTGGCGGCGAGATTTTGTAAGGAAGCAAACATTTAGGTCGTCTCGTTTTACTTGCGTGCTGGAAACAATCTCTGCGCATGCGCAAGCTATTCTGTTTTCTTCTCCGCACGCGGAACTGGCATTGCTCGAGTTTGATAAAAAAAATAAATATTGCGAAGTTTTAATACATACGTATCTTTTTGAATATGATTCTTCACCTCAATACTTTATTATTACTATAATCAACAATGAAAAACCTTCTGATAGTCATTGCACTCTGGGTTACAGTTGGTTCGAACTTTTTATCAACGCAGGGGGGAAGGGAAATGACAAATGTTTGAAAAGTATACGAGAAAGTTTAGGGGAGGCCACTCCCGCTGGTTTTTTCTGAAGCATACAAAACACATAGTGTTTAAAACGCTATGCATGTTTTGAAAGGGAGCAAGATCGCAGAGAGATAGTAGATCATGAAGAGAGAACCCTTGGATTCATAATTGTGTTTGCCCTTTATCGAAATTGAAAACTTAAATGATTTACCTATCCTCTAAACCTTAAATGATCAAGACCTGGTTGGCCTCACTTCTTCCACATTCACTTGGAAGAAGGGTAAATTTGACATTCATCGAGATGCATCGATTGGGTTTGTTCGAAGTAGTGTTCCAGCTTTGAAGTTATGTAATGGCTCTTGGGTACAGTCCAGCTGCGGATAGCCAATTCGAAAAGCAACAGTGTATCAATTGATACGTATTATGAAGTTCTTCCAGCTCCATAAATTAAAATTATTACATTTAATGTCAGGAATTAAATTTTCGGCATTTTAACAGTATTAATTGACCAAAGACAACTTTCTATGCATGAGTTAGTGTTAACGTAGGAGATTTAATCTATAAATGGGCTCTGAAATAAACTTACTTCCTCCCTGAAACACAATTATCTTTATCTGAGATTGATTTACGTATGACAAGAAAAATAAAGAAAACATTTTTAGACCACGTAGTCATCAAAGAATATTTTCTTTGAGCGAACTAATGTCAAAGAAATAAAGTTTAGGTTTAATTTAATTTAGTTATAATAACTTCCCATTTCGAAGCAACACGAGGGGTTTTTTGGGGCGGTCCTCGTAATTTTGAACCGTAGTCAAATGACGTGGGTGACGCTTGAGCTGGCACCGCCTCTCCACACTTCTTCACCACACCAGCGAGATGACGTTTGACCCATGACGTCAGATTTAACGTGTACCGGGCCCACATACACGGTGGATCTTTAGTCGAATCAGGTTTCGAGCTTGGAACCCTTTGACCCGAGACTTTAACACTAGGCCACTGCAGTCAATTAAAATGTTTAGAAGAAGGGTGAAAATGTATGGGAAGAGAATGAAAGAATGCCAATTTTTGATTTTATCTATGCTTGCCCGTTTCCCCAAAGTATTCTTTATGCGCTCTAAAAGATTTCGAGCACCATTTCGAGCTATTCTCATTTGCTAAGCGACAAACTTCAATATCTCCTTTATATACAATTTATATGAGATTTCACGGAACTTCAACACATTTTCCCCCAAACCTAATTGTGATTATAGAATGTAATTAACAAGTGATTTTTTATCTTTAATAACTTAAATTCATCAATATCTGAGAAATTAGTCGGTAGATGTCGCGAGAAAAAAATGAAATGAGATAATTGTAGAAGGTGCTGCAGCTCTGAAAACTTAATTGGCTAGCTGCCATGATTATAAACTTCATAATTCTGAATTATAATCTGATTACGACAACATCCCAGTACCAACAGAAATTCCTCATTTCACAAACACAATTAATTTTTGAGTGACCGAAGAAAGCAAACCGAAATTATTTTTCATACAAAAATTAATGCAAATTGAATTAATTCATTCGCGGACGCCAGTACCTCTTTCAAAGAATCAATATAAACCCTTCACTTCATCATAAAAAATAAAAACAGGCCAATTATAGACAAAACTTTTATTAAAATGTATCATATTTGTATTAGAGGAGAAGTGAAAAAAGCTGCTGACGAAGTTATTATTTCTTGGAAAGGATTTTTTTATTTCCTTTTCTCACTTTATTGTTTTGGAACTTCCCAGCCAACTTAATATATTAATTTAACTTTTTATTATCCCTATTATCTAATCAGATGACACTTTACGTTTTTGGAATGTATTGTGGTATTAATACTACTACCAGTCTAATAAATACGATAATTCTTTGCATATATGACGCACGACCTAGATAGTCAAAGTTTAACATTCTACAAATGTTCTATCAATAACGAAAGATAAACTTAACTGTTCTTGATCGGTGCATTTTTTTGATAACCAAATTTCGAAATTTCATCTGGGGCTGTTAAGGAAATCTCACTAATAATTGGCAGCGGAATTTGGGTATGTAAACCCAGTATCCAAATATAGGGAAGATCGCTTGTGGGGATACTGAATCAGTACATAACTTAAAATGAATGGAAATATAAGGGTATTATTGTCATTTCTAGTTAGCAAATATGATTGATTGGATAAGGAATGTTCGCTACCAATCGCAAAAAAGAATTGGAATGTAAAGCTGTTGATTATTACTTTTTTCATGACCTCTAAATAATAATAAAAGATGTGTATCTGTATATTAGCACACTACACAACAAACAGTGGCCGTGATTTGGGGGGACGAACGAGCTCTTCCCCATTTTTTGAGGAAAAAATAAAATTTTTATTTTGTCAACTTTCACTTCTCTGTCCCAATTCGCTTAGATAGCCTCGAAAACTTATAATTTTGTAGCTAAATTTTTAAAGTTTGCTGTCGCCCCGGCGCCCCCGTACTTCCTGGAATTTTTAACCTTCTATAAATTGTTTGCCCATCCCCCCTCTTATAACTCCAAATCTTGGCTACTGACAACAGATCATTGGACCTAAAACTACCATCTGGCACGAACATATTTTGGGCTGTGATGAAGAGCCCTTCGAGGTGAGTTTTTTCATTTAGAAATTTCAAAAAGATTTTTATTTAATTAAAATTTAAGGGAAGTGACGCTTCTGGTGTTGAGGAAGATGAATGATATTTTAATAGATTGTTCGAAAAGATTCCGCCGACGGTTTCCTGTAGCTTGCGTTGATCACTGTAGGGCAACTGACTCGCTGGTATCAGCCTTTAAACTTATTTTTTGAAAGGCGGTACTTTTGCCAATACAGTAAAGCACCGTTTATACGTCTTTCAACGGACTGACCTAAAACGATGTATAAATGAAAAGACGTATAATCGAAATTTTAATAAACAACTTTGATTATTAAAAATTCAATGCTTCTAATCCAAATTCATTTAAAATCAATACTTTTAAAGTCTTAAGATAGTACTAGTATAATACTACATAGTATGAATAACAATAATTAAACTTTTAAATTAAACATTTATCATGAAAGTGAGAAAAATCATATTTTTGTCATATATTTTTGAGTACTAGTTAAGCATTTCTTTACGATTTATGTGCATGGAAGTCGGCATTTAATTAAAATTATCTTTAGCCGTCGTCTGACGTGCGTATTGTCTGTGAGTATTAAGCACAGGAATATGAATTGAATGATGTTCATTGAATGTTTGTCACTGGTCATTTGACAAAAGAAATTTGAAGTTTTCCAATGGAATCCACTGCGTCTTTAAAGAAAGGTCGAGTAACTTCATCATCGCTTAAATTAGCACTAAATATGTTTTCTATTAATTCATCAATTATTCGAAGTCATGATATCAGTATCCCAGTTCACATACTAGAAAGGAGGAAATTTTAACATCTTAGAAACGGGGAAAACGACGTACAACCGAAGCTTTGGGTCGTATAAACGAAGCACTTTATCATTACAATGAATACGAATGAATCGGGATTTTGATGAAACGACGTATAAATGTAAAAGACGTATAAATGAGAAACATATAAACGGTCCTTTACTGTATTTGTGTCAAGTCACCATCAACATTGGTGTAATTGTGTTTGTTTGGTGTCAATGTAAACATGGAGAATGAAAAAGTGCATTTTCCGTATTTATTGCTTTTCTACAATCGCAAAAGCAAGAATTCTTTTAAAGCCTCGAAAGAAGGTAGGTACTGCTTACATAGATAATGCTGTAAGTGGACGAACTGTGCATACATGGTTTGTGAAATTCAAACGGGGCGAATTTCAAGTGTAAGACCGGCAAAATTTCGGCTGGTCATCCATGGTTGATGATGACCAAATTAAGGCGCTCATTACAAATAGCCAAGGTATTAATTACTACTCTTGAAATGTTTGGAAATCTCACAGATTAAAATAAAAATTTAAAGAACCCTATATCCACTTGCGATTTATTTCTCAAACAGAACAAGAACAATCTATTTTTGTAATGGATGGTAAGGGGCGATGAGAAATGGATCGTCTACAATGAAGTTGAGCGAAAACGGTCATAGAATCTTTGACTGAACCGCCATCAGCCAACCCAAAGACCAATATCGATTTCCAGAAAACTATGCTCTGTTGCTGGTGTGCTTAGTAGGGCACTGTCTAGCATGAGATGTTGCTGCCTTACCAAATAATTAACAAGGTTAAGTTTAGTAGACAATAGGGCAATTTGAAACCAGCCATTGAACAAAAGCACCCAGTATTGGCCAATAGTAAAGGGATGGTCTTTCACCAGTATAAAGCTGGACCACATGTGTCCTTGGCCACCCGATGGAAGTTCTTGGAGCTTGGCAAGTATTTCTTATTCCCCTCCCTTCCATATTGTTCGTACTTGGCACCTTCGGATAACCATCTGTTTTGCTTACGGCAAAATCCGTTAAAAAGAAAAATATTGATTTCTCCGAAGGACATAAACACACCTTGAACAATTTTTTTAACGATAAGCCAGATCTGTTCTGTGAGAGTGGAACAATAATACTTTCCAAAAGATGGGAAATCCTTATCACATAAAATGGTATATGTATTACTGAATAAATTTCATTTTTTAAAAATTCTTTTCAGTTGTCCTCAAAATTCATCGGAGACTTTTCGAACAACCCATTAGTTGTTCGAAAAGTCTAATTGATAATTAAATTAATTATTAATTAGGTGATTATTAAACAACCAATTAATAATTACTCCTCAAAAGATTTTTAATTTGTTTTTGCTGGTGATAACTAGGAAAGGCATATTCGTAGTTAGTTGATTTCGATTCTTATCAATTTTATTTAAAAGTTTATTTTATAAGAAGCTGACTAGTTAAATAAAAGATGAATAATTTGTTGTCGATGGATAAATAATACTTGAATTAAATTTTAATATTAGAAGAAAAATAATTATTAGATTCATTAGATCATTAATAACAGATTTAATAAGATAGCATAGATGAATTAATTTAAAAATAAATTCTTAAATTTATGAAATTTTCTATAATATTTCACGGTTATTCTAAGATAAAATATTAACAATCACAACTGAAATCTCCCAATTTTATTCTTCCATTAACAAATAATTTTATCATTGTTTACAAAAGATATATTCCATACCTTGTCAATTTAATCTCCTTATCTTTTACACTCCTCAACGTTTGATTTCACACCTTAGAAAATCAAACAATTAATGCTTTTATAGTAAACAGTCAGTGTAAGTAATTGAATACCTGCATGAAGAAAAGTATGAGATGATTTTCCCTCACTCATTCAAAGCAAATTTCTAAATTACTTTTGTTCTCTTTCCGATTTATTTTCTTTCAAATGCATCATTTAATCTATCATAAATGACTTAATTATAATCAAGCAAGATAAAGTAAATTGAAAATGCGTTTCTGCCTCATTAAGCTAGTAGCCATTAACGGCCAGCCAGGCTGTGTCTTTCATTTCCGTAGAAATAAATAAGAAGCCTCCCGCCGACCACTCAACTCGGTTCTGTAAACACGGAAACACAATTAGACTCTCTGGAATCTGGCATTTCCGTCTAGAATGAAAACAAATGGCGGGCCGAAATTCCTCGAATAACGCTGGGGGGATTAGGAGACTCATACGTTATTTGATGCCTTAATTTCCGGATGTATTTTCGAGATCTAGGAAGAAAATAGGTTTATACATATTCAGAAGCATTCGTGTCTAAAATGGCGTAAACAACCGATGCTTTCGTTGTTAAACTTGATGCAAACAGTTGATAATCTATGACAATGTGATTTTTAAAATTTTATTTCATTTATTTGTTTTGCTTGTTTAAACAGTTTTGGATTAGTTTTATTAACTTACTTTAAATTGAAGTGGAAAAGTAAAATGGCTGAATAGATTTCTTAGAATATTATAATGTGAATAAGATTCTTTAATGGCTACTAAAAAACCATTTAGAGATTTAGAAATTTGTCAATGGCGTCAATTATTGTGATTTTGCAATCACATGACAAACGTCTAGACGCCTTCTATCTAACATCTAACAATACTTTATAGGTCACTTTATAGCGCCTCCCACCACTGGCTACCACGTGTTCGTAAGCCACCAGATAAGTAAGCTGGTTCTCGCTTCCCTAGTGGGTGTAATTATGGTATGGGGTAAAATAACCTCCACTCCGATGACCTACCTCCTGCAGGAGGAGTTACACTGTGGCCGGAGATGGCTATTAAGCCCGGTGCACACTAGCCGATTTGTGTTGCTGAAGCTATAAAAATAACAATAGTAGCCCACATGCCCCCTGTGGAGACACACAGGAGAATGGGAGTTACTATTGTTATTTTTATACTTCAACGACACGAATCGGCCAGTGTGCACCGGGCCTTAAGATTCCCTCTCAATTCCCGCAATGCTGTCGTGAGACTTTCAGTTAATTAAACACCGGATGCCAAAGCAGGCCGGGGTTTACCTTATAGTGTGCTGTGATATGACGTTCTTTTTACTGCTGGAAGATGCGCAATATACTCCAAAATTAAACCGGCGCGTTGCATTTAAGACATATCATATGAGTGTGAATTTATTTCGTTAATTCGCTGCAATTTTAGACATTAACCCATCATTCAGATTTCCCCTCAATGGTGTCAACACGCTTGTCGCCACGATCACATGATAAACAAAACATTATAAAAACATTTTCAAATATTCAACTGAATTAAGTTGACAATCTATCTGGAAATATTGACTGAACACCTTCAACTGAAAAACTCATTAAAATTGAAGCAGACCGAAGAATGTATATTATTATCGGACGAAATTTTCACAATAATAAAAAAAAGCATCCTTAAATCTTAGATATAAATGAGGATAATACTTTTTTAATCACGTGCTTTTATACAAAACAACATTAATTCGTAAAACAATTTTGTTCCAATCGTTTCATCATTTACATTCCTACTGAAATTCCAAATATGTTTTCCATTATTTAATTTACCTACTTTGAATGAATTATCATAATGGAGGAGAGTCCTTTGCATTTCTAGTAGCCCTGAAGAGGCTTTGCTTACTGCAAAGATGTTTGTGATGCATGTCTAAATAATGAAGTGTCACTCTGGTTCACGCCTTGGTTATAAATTATGGGGCTCTTTACAAAGAGGCGAGAAACACTTGTTGTCAGTGATGTATTAAGTAATTACACTCAGCGCACTCCCCTTTCAAAAAGATAGGATAAACAAGTGGAAAGTACCTATCAGTGACTTGAACAAAAGCCTCTTGACAAAATCCAATCGCTTTTGAGATGAATTTCAGGAGTTTGCCGTTCTAAATTTGAGGATTATTTGAAGCTTCTTCCTATTTTGAGAAGCAATGGCTGTAAAGCAATGTTAATTACCAAGGTAAATTTTAAGAACTCCTCCCAAGAACTTCATTCTTATCTGAAATCGATACCAAATTTACTAAAACGAAAGTTTGTTCTATAGAAATATACAAGATTACGTAAATTATTTATTTTCACGAGTTCATTCCTGTTCCATTCATTAATAAAAAATAACTGCAGAAGAGTGCGGTTTCTTGAATATACATAGAACAACTTAAAAATTAGTAGATGTCACGTTTTGCGAAAAAAAATAAATGGTCACGTCAGGTATTTATTTACTTATTTATTACCCACGCCGATCCACTCACCCATAGAATATGGAGCATTTTAACGGTAGAGTACAAAAAAAGATACAATTTCCAAACATTCAACAAATACAATCAGTATAAACATAAATACACTAAAACACATAATGCAATAAATTAACAAATGAAAATAAATAATAAAATATAATAAATACAATAATTAACAAATACAGAATAAAAATCCAATCCTCAAAAATAATAATATATATAATACCGTAAATAGACTTATATTCATACAATTTGAAATACATTAATAACAAATACGGACTATTCTTGTGGGGGAACCACCACAACAGCAGTAAAAAACCCTTCAAAGTGTAACTAAACAAATATACAAATGTTATAATTTAGAAAGAAAGTCAATATTTCAAAAGATTTATTTTTCTGTTCCGAAGGGAAGTGAGAAAGTGCCCCATAAAAAAAGTTTTAATCATCATAATTAAAACAAAAACTAAATTTTTAATCTGCAGTTAAAGAACTGCAGTTTTGTTTGGAAATTTCAATAGCTTGAAAAAGTTTAATAAAAGGAAAGAATTTTTTGCCAAAGATTTACACCAAATGTGCTTATGCTCTTCGGCAGGAATGGTCAAATGAAAGTCTTTAGTGTGATTGCACTGAAACACAAAATTATCGGCATCGCCGTATCCTCCACAAGTACAATTTCGACTAATTAAAATCTTAAACCTAAAGAGATATGATGGTAAGGGGCCGTGGTTAGTTGCAAAATAAATTAAAGATTGATTCAGTGGCGAATCCAGGATTTGGGTCTGGGGAGGGTGTACGAATAAGGGGCTGGTAGATTTAAAATTACATCACAATCTGTGGCAATTTTAGCAAATTGATCGGCCAATTCATTCCCTGGGATTCCAGCATGCGCCTTCGGCGAGGTGAAGCTGACTAAATTTTTAGCTTTAAAAATATTTTGTTTAATATCCAAAATTAAACTGGAATTAATTGAAGTGGAAGAAAGAGTGTCTAAAGAAGATACACTGTCAGAAAACATTTTAACTTGAACACCTTTATCCAAGGCCCACCCTGCAGCAAAATTAATTGCAGACAATTCAGCCTGGTAAACATAGTTATAATGATTTAATTTATTAAAGATGCACGCAGAGAATCCAATGTTGTCATCAACTTTGGATGCATCGGTGTACATTGCAGACTCCTAATCATCAAAAGATGACAATTCAATAGTTTTTATGCCTAGCATCAATAGTTTTAATTGACCGGTGGTTATCTAAAATATCTGGATATTTCACGTCAGGCATGGCCGAGCGAAGCGATGTCCTGCTTTAACCCGACCTTTGGGCATTTCGTCTGTTTGTCTGTAAATTTGTGTGTTACGCAGTCTCGGCTAAACTACTAAACAATTAAAGGCCCTTCAATCCACCCTGCAAATTTCAGTATTGAAAAGTAAATTTTAGCTTCTGCAGACTCAGAGATTTGCATTAGAAACTCAATATTTACTAATGGCTGAAAGACTGATGATGGTACGGCTCGGCTTTTTGCTTCTTTGGCGAAAATTGTCAAATTGAAAAGGAATGGCTGGCGAAACTTTCAATGAGCAATAGTATATTTCAGGCTGAACTGACAGAAATTGGCGAAGTAATTCGTTTCTTTTTAAGTTCTTTTATTTCACGAAAAATAAGGACCAATATTTGTTTTGACATCCATATTTTTGGTAATCCATACATCCATTATTCTTCTCTACATTTTAGTACACTAATGAAAGCATGCTTTTTAAAAACTTTTTTATTTTTGTTTAATTTCCACTTTTTTAATCATTAATATATTTTATTATTCATAATCTTAAATTTTATGAAATCTTATAATCAATTTTTTTCTCAAATTCATTAACAGATGGCGCCTCTCATATGGAATTAAATTTAACAGATTAAGTGATAAGCAATCTCAGAATATATTAAAATAATTTTCATCGGCGACACACAACTGTACAAAATTTCACAACTCAAGTTCATCAGACAATGGGAAGAGAATCGAGTGCATAATTCTATCTCCACAAGCATTAATGTATTGATGTTAAACAAAAGCGTGTAATAGCTACTGAACGCAACGTTCTAAACATAGTCGATAGTTTTAAGGGTGCTTAGTTTAGTTTTAGTTTCATCAAAGTTCTGTTCCAAAGGAACATAAGGGCTATTTTGGGGTGGATCTCGAAGCATTAAACAGCGGTCAGATGACGAGGACGACACCTGAGCTGGCAGCTCCATCTCCAAATTTCCTCACCGGGTTGGTGGCAAGGCGTTTGGCTCCCGACGTCAGATTCGGCGTGCAGCAGGCCCATGCACGTTGGATCTTTAGTGGAATTGGGTTTCGAAATTGGAACCCTCAGGCCCCCCGAGGTCGGGACCTTACCACTAGGCCACCGCGGCCCTTTAAGTGTACATTTGAAAAGTCTGTGAAATAGTTAAAGGTATGTTTTTAAGAATTATGGATTTCAACTATGATACGAGATTTAACACGTTAGTCGCCACGACTCAGGTCTGAGATTCGAGCCATCCATATAATTAGATGACCCCCTTCTGTGGCATCTCTTAACTACAGTAGAGAAGGGGTCATCTCAATAGAATTTAGGTATGAATTGTATTTGATTCATTGGACGATTAACGTGTTGAGTGACTGCATATTTATTAACTTCAACATTCATTAATTTTCTAATTATATTATTTGAGAACATTTCAACATTATAGCACACGATTCGAGACAAAGAAATTTTTATGGTATTATTTTGTGTTTCCATATTATATAGATATGAAGATTCACTCAAAATACTCATCAAAATTTCAACACAATTTCTTCAAAAAGCAACTGCAAAATTTAGATACTGCTTTGTTGTGGACTTGGTTTTATAACTTTAATCGCGCGCCTTCAAAGCTACTGAAAAGATTTTCTCATAATTAGGAAATGTAAAAGAAAAGAATCCTTCCTTCCTTCCTTTGTCAAAAGTTTCATTAATGTTCATGGAACATTCTTTAAAATTTCTTGGCCTGATTAGCCAAAATGTGTCACGTGACCAGCTTTTAAATGAAGCAGCGCCATTTACGATAAATAATAGCTTTCGTTTTCTTTCATTTGTTCCAAGAGCAAGATTGCGCGGAATTTCTGAGCTTTTTTGCGCTTGTAATGAGAATAACAGCAGAGAAAAGACAATGGACCAGATCTGTTACAACAAGTGAAGCATGAAATATGTTACCATATTTAAAAATTACTCCATTCAAATTTTCAAAAAAAGCAACACATTTCGCTTAATTAATTATTTTGCGAGATTCCGCAGCATAAAGGAAAGGATATATCGCGGAACTTTAGCCAGCAGACAGTCAAACCGAAGAAAGAGAGAAGTTAAAAATCGAAATTCATTAAACCTCCGGTCGAAGTTTCAATTAAGCTGTCAGGAGGTTTCGGGGTTATAATCTCCAGGAGAAAGGAGCTCTCAAGTGTTTTAGGGAGATAATGAGAGCTCTTTGAGCTTTTGGTATCCGTAGGTATTCAGTTTCTTGTCAAAAGATGTTTAAGGATTCCTAAGATTTATAACTTGGAGATTAACCGCTTTGATGAACGATGGGTAGATTTTTCTCTGCTGCCTCATTAGATGATTTTGTTTTTGATGCAGTAAGAGTCTAAAACAAGCATGACGTTCTTAAGTGTTCCGCCCTCTTATTTATTGCTTTCGTTGGATGTATGGCATATATCTGAATTTTATCCTACTACACACACATGCCTAAGTTGAAGAAAAAGTCAAATGGACTGGCTAAATGTTTCAGGTTTGAAAACGAATATACAAAATTGTTACTAAACCCATCTTAATATACAGAAGGGAGAGCCTTGAAGCTTTTTTCAGTTTCTACCTGTTTTTGAACGGAAAAATTATCAGAAATAAAAATTTTAAAAAACACGCTTTTATATGTGGTATAGATAAAAGCGTGTTATATTTTTTATTAAAAATCTGGAGATAAATTAAATAAAATAAATTGGAATTTCAATCGCATCACTAATCTATATATTTAAAAAAATTGGTATTAAACTAGAGGGTCAGTGGGCCAGCCACAACCGTTGGACTGATTTAGATAATTTTTATTTCATATAGAAGCTTATGATGTCTAGATGTGCCACCAATGGCCGCCTGCCTCACACCATCTTCCATTTCCGAGAGAAATCGAAAAGACACTACTTCACTGAACATTCTCCATGGGTAAAAATCTTGACAAGGTCCCCCAGCTCCAATCACTGGACCGATTTCAATAATCTTTATTTTATATTAAAACTTATGACCTCCTACGTCATCAAGGGATGCCTCCCACCCACCACCCTCCATTTTCGAGATATATCGCAAAATAAAACTTTGGCTGAGTCCCTCACACTCTACAACTGCCAATTCGCTAATTTATTTCGCCACGTTGAAAGCACAGCCACAGATTATTAATATTAAGGGTGAACAGCTGGTCGCCGAAGGCGGCTAGTATATGTTAATTTTTAATTAATGATTTGGAATTTTCTTTCTTATGATATTCATAGTGGCTTGATTTCCTTACCGCACTGTTTCTGTATTATCTTTTACTTTTGTCTTTGATGTATTTCGTAATTCAATATTATAGTTATTATGAAATATTGTAGCCAATTTTCTCTCAAGTTCACTACTTTATGATAGTTCTCAAAAGGAGCCAAATTTTAATTAAAAGCAATCGATTCATTAATAATTAAGTTCTGAAAATAATAAAATAGTATATTGTCGTTCAAAACATTCAATACCAAATTTCAGAAGTCTAGCACACCTGGAAGGGAGTGAAAAATCGATAACAGGATTCCATCATTACACAATGAATGAAGTTAAGTTAACCCTTTGTTTTCGAGAGGCACCCTCAGTCGCCATTTTAGACGGTGTGTCATTTTCAGGTTTCTGATTTCGATGGTTAAAAAAACAAAACTTATACAATTATATTTTTTACTTTTGGAAACAATAAAATGAGCCCTTGTAATCAGTGAATAATTATACATCTAATAACTTTTTCGAGTGCAAACATTAACAAAATCCCTGTGAAATATCTCATTCCGCCGGGAATCTTGAGTAGTTTTAGTATGAGGGGGTGTTTAGTAGCCTAGTACACTTTAAATAATCCGCCGTCTTTCAAACCTCATAACGTTGGTGTGTCGTGGAAATTTGGATTGTGAAGTATCAGGTCCGTTGTCTTCTTCGTCATCCGACCTCAACTGAACTTTATGATATCTGTCTCAAAACAGTCTGTCGAAACGGGACTTTAAACCTGCAAATCTAATCACACCAAGTCAAAATTTTCACGGCCTTCCTATTTTTAGCATACTGAGGTTTGTAGGGTGGCATCCTGTTTGCAAATTGCGTGATGCAAAATCTTTTCAGAACGTTCTAAAGGGAAGATAGTTGATCTAGAGCTCGAATTTGGCACATAGTTACTTCTTGGGTGATAAATGAAGAGAGGGGTTCAAAATTTTAATGAATTTAAAAATAATCGAAATTTGCAATATTTCGCGAAATATAAAATTCTTCAATAACTCGCATATTACGTACAAACTCATCTTTGAACCAATTTAAGATTCAGAACATTAGCTTTTCAGTGATATCAATTTTATCTTCGTGCTTGAGAAAGAATTTGGAAGCCATTCTAGGAGGGCACCATTTTTTTTTTTTTTTTTTGTCTTGACCGAATCAGATCGGCACTAGTTCTAGACCCTCTTTTGATGGCAATTTTTCTTCCTTTTTTGAGCACGGATTGAAAAGAACTTTGGGGGATAATAGCCTTTGTAGCTGAAAATCCCAGAAACCCCTTTTTCAAATTAAATTTTCGTGCTTTTTTTTTCTTTATTTTTAATAAATTTTTCTAACATAGTTTTAAGCACAATTTTGTAACAATGTTTTTCCTTTATATAACCACTTACAACAAAGTAACAAGATTATAAATAATCAAAAGAACATTTTAATAACTCTCGTGCGAGCAGGCAAAAATAAACATTAGGTTTTGCTGTCTATTACTAATCAATAGTTAACGTTTCAAAAACGGAATTTTTTGAGAAGATGGTAATGTTCTCATGATGATTTTTTTTCTGTAAATTGCTGCCATAAAGATCGTTAACCACAGAATGCAACGGCTGATGCAATCAAGCCAGACGAATAAAAATACACACACAATTCACGCCTAAAACATTATGATGCTACAATGATTCGGACTAGAAGTTCATATCTGCATTATTTTTTTTTCTTGCGCGACCTGATTTTGGCTGGCAACTCATAGTTTAAAATCCATTGATAATAATTAGAAATGCAGGAAAATTGCATTTATTTCTTTATCTCGTAGTAACGCCATGGGACGTAACACTGTTCTCCAGGAACCTTCATCCCGTCCCTTCTTTTCTACACGGCGAAGTACATGCATCTGCTAGGCAAATGCTGTAGTAAATGTTTACTCTGAATTTTAATTAGGGTTTAAATGCCTCACATAATTTCAAAAATTGGTTGCAAATGAAAGTAAATGTAATCACTAAAAGGATTTTATAAGCTAAATTAAGTTTGAATTTCAAATCCTTATCGTAAGGACTGCTAACCAGAAACTAGTACGAAGAATGCACTTAAAGCGTGTGATATTTACTTTCTCGTATAGGAAGTATACAAAGAGAAATTATTGTAATCGTCAAAACATTCGAACTCGAGATTTTGAAGAATCTCTACATTTTAGACCTCCCTGAGTCCGAAAAACGCAATTTTGGAACAATGTCTGCCTGTCTGTGAACACGATAACTCAAAACTATTAGAGCTAGATGGATGAAATTTGGTATGTGGTTTTTGCACATAATTTGTAGGTTTCTATCAAATTTTGCACAAATTCCGTCTACCGGAAGTCTGTTTGGCCGTCTGTACGCGTTTTCGAATACAATGCCTCAGATTGTTCCTTTTTTCTACTTTTAAGCAAATAGCTGAAACTAAAAAAAATATAAAAGATTAACTAATTCAGTTTCAAAAGATTAGCTTCTGTATAATTAATAATAATTTAATTTCAAAAATTAGCTTGTATAATTAATAATTATAATTTAATTTCAAAAATTGGTTTCTTTAATTAATAATCATAATTTAATTTCTACAAAGATTGTCTTTGTATAATTAATAATTGCAATTTGATTTCAAACGATTAGCTTCTATTGAATTCTGTTCTTTAAACACTTTTACTAAGTTCGAAATGTTTCATGTTTGTATGTTAGATTGGAATTTTGTGATCGATTTTTCACTCATCTCTTAATGCAGTAGAGTTCTGAAATTTTGTATATTTATTGGATCTTGATGACAATGCAATATTTTAATAATTTTAGAGCTCTCAATTATCAATTTTTTTTAAAAAAATCGCAAAATTACGTTTCCACTCGGTAGGTTTCCGTGGCGCCATCTATAGTATTTTTTGAGAATTAAAATACTTTACACAGTAATTTAAATCTTTCAATAAAAATAAAAATAAGTATATCTTATTATAGATCTTTTAAAAGAAATTGTTGCTGGAATAGTTGAAGAAAAATGGATTTAAGTTCGAAATTTTTTTGTAAGGTCAGAATTTTGTGATCGATTTTTCACTCACTTCTTAATGCACTAGAGTTCTGAAATTTTGTATATTCATTGGGTCTTGATGACAAAATATTTCAGTAACTTTAGAGCTCTTTTCAATAAAATAATTGTTGGAATTAGTTCATGAAAAATTGATTCTAAAATCCCAAAATATTTATAATGCTGAATTATGACATAAATTAAAGACTAAAAACCAAAAAATAATAAATGTAAAAAACTTTAAAAAGCTCTTTAAAAGTTTTTTTACATTTATGCAATAAAAAAGAAAAAATAACAATTTTTTTCTCAAAAATCAACCAACTTTTTCTGAAAACAAAAATCTTAAAAGCGTGAGGCGCTGAAAACAATAGGAGAAAGATATAAAACCAGAGCCGCACGCTTTTGAGATTTTTGTTTTGACCTCCAGATTCTTCAGAAAAAAATTATTATTATTTCTTTTTTAATGCAGTGGTAAAAGAGTTAAAAATTTTTTTTTAAATATTTATTATTAACTTTAACATTCATAGAATATGATCGATGTACTTTAGTGTATAATTACAGCTTAACCCTCTGACTGCATATCCCACGATTTCCACGTTTTGAAAGATCGCCTGTTTTCTGCTGTATCCTGTGATTTTCGTAAGCAAATGGGTTTACTTAGCACGTTTGAAACGTTGAATCATATTGTACTAATAAAGCCATGATTTTAAATATCAATTATCTTAGTTCAACGGTATTTGAACATGTTTTCAAATGTTCTATCTAAATAGTAATTCAAAACAATTATGCAATCAGAGGGTTAATGTCGCCCACCCTTTCAGTATTGCCAGTTTCTGTTATTTGTAGTCTCTTGATAGAAACGATACCAGTAGAGTTCCAGTTTTCAAAATCTTCGTCCGGGAGTTATCCCTTATTTCCATTCCCAATAACTCGGCCGTCCCTCGCTGAAGTTCAGGAAAGTTGGTCCTCTTTACACTAATATCTGTGCTTAGTGTTCTCATCAGTTGGCTTTCTAGATTGGTACCCCATCAAGGGCCATGTCTTCCGATGATGGTTGTTTCGATCATCGCAACATTTGTTCGATGAAAGTGGCTTCCGATAATCGAAACATTTGTTCGATGAAAATGGCTTCCGATAATCGAAACATTTGTTCGATGAGAATGTCTTCTAATCACAAACTGCTTGTAATATTGTGCGAGTTCGTAAATGTGCCTATTTCCTTATGGTATCTCCTTATTAGTTATTTTCCTGACCCATAATTCGTAGATTCGCATATAATCATTTGTCAATTCAACTGATTAAAAGTGGTTTAGGCAGACTGATTTAGTGGTTTATATTATAAACTTTTCC